>CM051269.1:53609505-53902005 GCA_027921565.1 Artemia sinica
CGTACCCTGCTACCGCTAACTAACACTCAACTCCTTCCTTAACACACATCAATCAAAATAAAACACTAAATTTTCTGATTTAATACCATTTTAACGTATCAAATATGCATCCTATTAAATTAATTATTAAAATCATATTTAGAAAAAAAAATCCATTTTTCAACAGCTTTTTAAATTCTTTTAAATCACTATTTTTGATATCCTTCTCTAAGGAATTCCATGATTTGGCCCCTCTATGATATCCTTATCTAAGGAATTCCATGATTTAGCGCCTCTATGATATCCTTATCTAAAAAATTCATGATTTAGCCCCTATATGATGCTTAATTTTTCATATTCCAGTTTAATGGTGAAACTAACCACGTGGATTAATTTTGTTACTGAATACAGTTGCTCAATATTTGAGCAAGCTAAGCTCGTAAACTTTTAAGATCTACAAAAAAATATGTGACGAATTTTATTAACGCCTAGAAAAGTTGGTAAGGCTATTTTAAACGGAATATGTTCTATTGGTTTTCTTGGGAAGCGACCATCATTCCTTCTAACAGGCCAATGACGAGAAGCTATTGATTCAAGTCACTAATTAATTAAAACGTTGCAAGCTTATACTTCAGGAAGGGATTTCATTTTTGTTTTTGGAGGTGGGGCTTCAATAGTGCAGTAAATGTAGCTGTATTTGAGGGGGACCATCAGAGGAAAGAGAGGGTAGAGTCACCCACAACTGGGGAGTCATCAGCGGCAAGTGACACTTGATCCTCAGAATTTGTACAAGCCAGAGAACTTCTGTCTGCCATCTTGGATTGTTTCTCGAGGGATCTTTTCTTGTGTCGTGGCCAGTGCTTTGTTTGTTGCCCCCTGACTATGATGATAGCAATTAATACTAGCTTCACTCCATTCGATGTGATACGATGTGGTAGTGTACTCCGTAAAATACTCTTCCTCAGTGGAGACAGTGGGAAAAACGGCCACTGACTTATAGGCCCCTTTTTTCTGCCTACTAATCATAAGGGCACCACAAAAATATGTTTACTACTCCCCCCTCCTCATTGCAGTTAGTTTCAAATGGTATAATGAAACAAGGCTTTTCAAAATTATACTTTCTAGTTCCATGATTTAAGGATAAGATTACTCATATTATACGTTTTCTCTAAACGCTTTTATGCTGAGGGACATACTCTTTAAAAGTTAGGATTTAAAAGCAAGATAACCAGATTATAGCCAACGGAAGAGTATCATTGCTGATGCTTGAAGGGGGAGGGGTACTCCGGGGTGTTAGCCTCATCTTTTTGGATTCAGTAAGATCTTTTAATTTTGTGGAAATTTACGTTTCAATATTGTGATTTTTTGTTTGTTTTTTTAATAGTTGAAACTCTTCTGACTTGTTTTCAATTTAGTAGACTATTAAAAATCAAAAAGGATAAGCCATCAAGACCTTTGAGAAAATATATGTTACAGTATACTAGCCCGTAAAAATATGTGCAAGAGAGGGTCAAATGAATTTCTGAAAGACTTAGCATTTTTCAAGATCCCCTTGTAAGAAATGTCGAATTCATTTGCATTGATACAGTGTTTCAGTATGGCTCTATGGCCTGGTAGAATGACTTTATTGCCTGAAGCGGAGCAAAGACTAAAAGAATTATACTAATAATAGAAATCTAATCTCCCTCCTCAAAAATCACCCAAAATCAAAAGCTAGGAAAAGAAGTGGTACGTGGTTACGAATCAAACAATCAATAAAGCTGAGATGTTTGCTAAGAAACATCCAAACGCAGTCTAGAAACATCGACTTCAGGAAATCCACCCGAAAAAAAATATAAATTAATTATTAACAGTAAACTGACATTCTTTTTGAAGATACAAAACGATTGAAAGCTTCATGAGGACTCTGAAAGCTGTTCCAAATCGCATTACTGGCTATCAGGGGAATGAAGACAGACCGCAATGATGGAGTATCAGTGTAAATTTGATGGAAGTGAGGATGATAAGACCAGGGGCGTCCCGAGACTCATTTCACTGGGGGGAGGGATCGATCTTCTTAAATTTACCGAATCGCTACCTGATTTATGTCGAATTTTCTGCAGAAATCAAGAATTTTGCTAAATTTCGGGCAATTTTGCAAAATTTCTGCCGAATGCCAAAAACGATCCTTCCCCCCCCCCCCTCGTGAAGCTCCTGGATAAGACGATTGATACAAAATAAAAGATATATTATTACACAGGGCAACAGGAATATGGCCGTACATTTGTAAAAAAGTGAAAGAAGCACATGATGGAAAATTAAGAGACTTCAGATCAATCTAGGGTTTAAATGAAGCACGGTTGGTTTCCCAAATAATAGTCCGTGCTGTACCATAAAGCTTTCAAAGTGGTTTCAGTGATGAGGGAAAATTTGACATCTAGATAACAGGACATCGTGAGACTGGACTAGGCAGTAGAAAAGGATTTTAAGAATGACCCTTGAAATTTGTGTTTTAGTTTTCTAAGGATTCAAAGGTTCCTGGATACTTTTATCTTGATCAGGTCAATATGATCATCTTACATGACCTTGATAAGGTCATGTAAGATTTTCATCAATTAAGATGCCTAGAAATCGGACTTAACGATCCTTAGGTCTACTTAGAGAACCTCTTGATACATGTATTTCATTTAAGTCAGGACAGGCATTTGAGACTCTTGATAAGATAAAAAAGCATGACTTTCGAATATCTAAAGCAAGGTAATTTACATCAATCCCCTGGATAACTTTCAAAAAGGGCTGTCATGTTTACATCCGGAAAAGATGAACTCTTGTCACGGTTATTGCTTGATGCTAGTTGACGAAGGCGACAGAAAATCGTAGGTCTTGAGCTTTTCAACTGCATCAACAATATTATTAAAGTAAATTAAAAAAGAGTATTGGCCCAATAACAGATCCCTATGGAACGCCAAACTCTATTTCGGAAGGGTTACAAAAGAATGGATCAACCGAGGTGACTCTACCTTGTAAATATACAAGAAACCAAGAATAAGCACTACCTCTTGTATCAATATAGAACAATTCCCAAGATTTTCACATGCGTGCTCAGTTGAGTGGTGAGTGGCCACTGCATGCTATTTGTTTCAACTCATCAGATGAAGAACAAACACCCTGAGCATTAAGCTGAAGCACAGAGAAGTTACCACCTCGTCTAGATACCCGAGCTAAATCTGATATATACTTACTAACAAATGAAGAATGAGTATCTAATGGTAAATTGTTAGACAGGCCTGCTGAACTTTTAATTATATTAAGAACCTCAGTTGGGTTATTTTAGATTTGAGGTAGTCACTCACGCAAGGAGGAGATGTCACCCGAATTATACTCAAACAAATTCAAAATTTATTATCCGTGATCCATCACATGCTGCTCACCACGCACCTTGGTATCCCCACAACAATGGCATTCGGATAACTTGAACAATTGATGGACCAACAATTGGCAAATTTTGACAAATATAAAAATCACAAAAAAAAAATGAAATTAGAAGGATGATAAAAACATAATATAGAAGAAAAAATTTAATAAACAACAACGAAAAAATGAAACAAACAAGAAAATTGAGAATAAAAAAGATTGAGGAAGCAAAACCGAGAATCCCAAGGAACAAAAAAAAACTAACATTGATTCAAAAATGTCACCATAGTCGATTAATGATCACTGATCAGGTCATTCAATGACCTGATTATCGAGATGGCTGAGCTGTTTTCCAATTTAGCTTGTACGCGGCCGCCATCATTCCACACATTCCTGTTTCTAAACTCATCGTGTGCTATATTTAGCAGTTGTTTACGCTTTGGCGTTAAGTTCTCAGATATAAATATTTTTGATCATGTTGGTTTTCACTTATTCGCGAACACGCGTTTTGCACAATCAGAGGAATGAAAAGTGACAAGAATTTGCGGGAGAATATTATCTGCTGAAGTAACTCGAGTACGAAGTGCTGGGTTGACATGATATCAGTAACATGCATCCAGATTCCCATCTTATACTTCAGATCTCTATGACGCTATTGGTCAATGTTTCTCTACCTGTCTGAGACAGTCTATGGATTTGGACATAGTTCGGCCTTCTTTCCTGCTCTAGATCGTCATTGCGGCATTCTTGAATCTCATTACGGTTTACTAATGCCGCTATCTTTTCTAGCATCGCAATCATGAACATCTTTTCAGTGTTAGCAAATTTAGAACTGTAGTCTTGACCGGTCATGTCATTGATATCAGTGACAATAGGGTTGATTGCTTGTCAATTAACACTATTGATATTGTTGACTTATCATTGAAAAGGCCATAATGAAGCCATAATTAAAGATCCTATTGTATAATCTTTTTTCATTCTCTTTCAGTTTAATCGTCTTACTCCGGAGGAGTGCTGTGTTGCCAAGTCTCTTGGAATATCTGAAATCGTTTTAATCAAACTTAACTCCGGATTAAAGCCAAAGGTATTTTTATTTAGGTCTATGATTATAATCCCCATTGTACTTCCTGGGTGAAGGGCCATGAAATGGAGATCAGCACTGTCAGTAGGGACTGCAAAGTCAAATACCGTATTCTTTACATTTTTTTTGTACCTATAGTTCAGTCTTTCAAAAGCTAAACTAGTCAAGGCAGTTTTTTTTTCTCTATTTTCTTAAAGTTTTAGCGTCAAAGGGCTTAATTGACCCTTTACTTAATACAATCGCAAGGAGATTCTTTAAAAATAAGATTAATGCAAAAACAAAAATTACGAATCAAATTTTTGGCTGTTTGATGTTTAATATGACAGGCCAAATTATCCAAGCCCTGTCTATATGTACTACAGGGTATTTTCTATGGTCAAACACACAAATTAAATTCAGGATCCCATATTCAGCAAAATTCAGGAAGCCAGATTCGGAAAAATTCAGTAAGCCAGATGGCTATTGCGTTAAAATGAAGACCAGCAAAGAATCTTCTCCTTGAATTTCTTCTTCTAGTTTTTTTCGCATGATCGAATTTGCCTGTGATTGTTTAGAGTATCTACTATTAAACAATACAATCTTATCTTAAAAATTGTTCTTTTAAATTTTAAATAATTCTTTTTAATGTGAAATTAAATATAATCTTCTTTTTCTACCGTCCATTGAAGCAAAAATGATTTAAGTTTAAAGGACATGTCTATCTATCTGACTATCTACAATTAAACTATACAATTTGATCTTAAAAATTGTTTTTTTAATTTAAAATAATTCTTCATAATGTAATATTAAATATAATCTTATTTTTCACCCTTTTTTGAAGCAAAAATTATTTAACTTTAATAAACAGATCATTGCACTAGATTTTTTTAAAGTTCTCAATGATTTCTTCTTATAGTTTAAGTAATTAATTAAGTAACTACTATTATTTCTTGTTACTTTGTTACTCTTTTTACTCTACTTTTAATCTTTTTACTCTACTTTGTTACTCTATTATTTCTTGTTACTTTTTATTAAAAACTAGTAGAGGAGTTTGTAGAGGCGTAGTTTTGATCAATCCAGCACTCTAAAATATGTGTTTAGCCTGCTTGTAGAATTTCAGCAAACTTTTAAAAATGTCAAAGTAAAAAAATTAGTGCATAAATTATTTGATTAAAATAATTAATATAAAATAATTAATTAATATAAAATAATTTGATCGTAAAGTGCATAAAAATTCAAGAAAGTTCAGAATTTAGGGAAGGGCCGAGCCCTATTGGGTTTCACTGTAATTCCTGTCAGTAGTAGACTTATAAGTTATGTCCTGCTTTGTTTTGTTTTTTTTCGACAAAGTCAGTGTATTGAAAACATATTTTCGTCTACCGTAATTGGTCGTCCCTGAAAAAGAAAGCCGCTTGAAATGCTGATTACTTGATAGGGATAGTGATATATTTAATTAACTTTAGCAAAAATTTAAATACAAAAATCAATATGATTCACCCAAAACCAAACGGTTGACGTGGGGTGAAATAGGTAAAAAAAAAAATACATATATATAACGTCATTTAAATTCGCTATAATAAGAAAGAAAGAAAAAAAGGGAGAAATGAAAAGAAAAAAATAAATAAAGAATAGTAATAATACTACAGGGACAGCAACTACATACCATATTCACCGAAAAAAAATCTTTTAAATGTTTTCACTTTTACAACTTTAAGAAATAAAAAATGAATTCATATTTTAGGGAATAAATATAAGCATATGTATATTAAACTGACAATGCATATTTTTGTCAGTAAATTCATTTGAATTTTTTCAGTAAAGTACAAATTATATTCTGGCTTTTAGAAAGCATAGGGTTTAGAACCCTACTCAGATTAATTTCTGCTCGTTTTGAGTTTGACTTATATTAATTTTTGTTTGTTTTGGGTTTCATTTATTTATTAATACTGATTTGTGGTAGTTGTATGCTTGGTAGATTATTTGATTCTATTTTTGTTCGTTTTTGGTTTAATGGAGTTCTTTTTTTTTTTTTTGAAAAACTTATTTTGTGCAAAACGTTTTTTTGATTAATTTCTGTTCGTTTTATATTGACATAGTCTTTTTCAGGAAGAAAAACTGCGCCTCTTCTGAAGTTAAACAACCATACCTTCCATCTACCCCCTTGGCATATTTTACAACCCTTGCCTCTAATCTCTGGGGTTTGCTTCAACCCCAAAAGCCTTTTTATATGATATTTAGACTATTTTGAATAGAATGTTTGTCTCACAATTTCTATTAGACGCATTTCGGGACAATATGACAAAAATTTTTTGGGTTAATTTCTGTTCGTTTTATATTGACATAGTCTTTTTCAGGGAGAAAAACTGAGCCTCTTATGAAGTTAACAAACCATCCCTTCCATAAAAACCTTAAATACCCCCTGGGCATAACTTACAACCCTTGGCCCTAATCTTTGGAGTTTGTTTCAACCTCAAAAGCCTTGTTATATGATATTTCGACAATTTAAATAGAAGGGATATCTCAAAATTTCTATTAGACGCATTTCGAGACAGTACGACTTGTATGTAGGGGGGAGGGTGTAGCTGCCCTCTGATCACTTTGATTCCTAAAAAGAGCACTAGAGCGTCTGATTACCAATCCAATGAGCCCCTTTCACTGAATGTTGAAATGTTGACACGACGCTCTTTTAATTGTAATGAGTTTCTTGGGTAAAAGAGGTACAGATTAGGGGTTTGTTGACTCTGATTGCTTTTGGCTCTTAAGATGGGCACTAGAACTAGCAACTTTTGAAACCAGACCAGAGACGACTGATTCTGCACAATCGAGGGCTTTTGACTCATTTTCGACTATTAGAAAAGGTACTAGCCCTTTCAATTTCCAATCGAAAGAGTCCCTTTTGAAGTTTCTACAACAACGCTTTTTATAAAAAAAAAGCGTTGTTTTAGAAAGCTTGGGGTTTAGAACCCTACTCATATTAACTAGATATATGAAGTGGGAAATTTTTCCCCTTGCACTCCAATCATAGCACAACGTTTATATGCACTTTACTGAAAGCAATATATATTTTAAGTAATTTTTATTTAGGTGCATTTTTGTAGCCATTTTATTTTATGACTAAAATTGGACCTTTGAGTGAGGGGATTGGGCGGGGGGGGGGGGGTGAAACACAATAACACCCTTCACTCTGGATGCCTTGTTTTGGGTGTTTTGTTCGAGAGGGCTTACAAAGAAAGTTTAACAAAATGCATCAACATTAGTTTATTTGCATCTTTGTAGCTTTTAATGAGTTGAATTATCCACCACCCCCACCCCCCCCCCCCCCTCACCTTCAGGTGAGGGGGATGAGCTGCTGCCAGGTAACCAATTTACTCTGGATACGGCATTGATTTTTTTTTTTTTTTTGACAAAAACTGCATTTTTGAAATCGCTTAAAATATATATATATATATATATATATATATATATATATATATATATATATATATATATATTATATATATATATATATATATATATATATATATATATATATATATATATATATATATATATATATATATATGCCTTCAGTAAAATGCGTATAAACGCTGCGCTATGATTGAAGTGCAAGGGGGAAATTTTCCCACTTCATATATATAGTAATTTCTGTTCGTTTTGATTTTGATTAGAATATCAATTTTATTTTGGGCACATTCTAAGTTCATTATTGGTTTTTTTATTATTATTAAGTCTAATATCCGTTTCTTTTAACTGTTTTATCTCTTATAATGTTTTAACTGTTTAACTCTTGTAATAACTGTTATAAAAAAAATTATAATTGTGGTACAAGACAGACAACTTCCTCGTTCAATTATTTAGTAATTTCTGTTCGTTTTGAATTTGAGTTGAATATTAGTTTTATTTTTTTAACTTATAAGTTCATTGTTGGTTTCATTTTTATTAGGAAGACCTAATTTCTAGAATTTTCAACTACGTTGAACAAAATAGGTATCTCAAAATTTTGATTGGATGTGTTTGGGGAAATGGTGGGCGTGATAGGGGGGTTATTTGCCCTCCAATCACTTTTGACTGTTAAAAAGGGCACTAGCCCTTTCAGTTTCCAATCAAATGAGCCCTTTTTGAAGTCTCTACGAAAAGGCTTTCTATAATAACCTTATATGCCCCCTGGGCATAACTTACAACCCTTGCCCTGAGGGGTTTGTCATCCTCAAAATCTTAATTTCCAAAACTTTCAACTACGTTGAACAAAATGGCTATTTCAAAATTTTAATTGGATGTGTTTGGGGAAATGGTGGGCGTGAGAGGGGGGTTAGTTGCCCTCCAATCACTTTCAACTATTAAAAAGGTTACTAGCCCTTTCAATTTCCAATCAAATGAGCGCGTTTTGAAGTTTCTATGACAACACTTTCTATGAAAACATTATATGCCCCCAGGGTATAACTTAAAACCCTTGCCCTGAGGGCACTAATTTTAACTACGTTAAACAATATGAATATCTCAAAATTTGATTGGATGTGTTTGGGGAAATGGTGGGCGTGAGAGGGGGTTAGTTGCCCTCCAATCACTTTCAACTATTAAAAAAGATACTAGTCCTTTCAAATTTCAATCGAATGAGCCCTTTTTGAAGTTTTATAACTACGCTGTCTATAAAAACCTCATATGCCCCCAGGGCATAACTTATAGCCCTTGTCCTGAAGGCTCTGAGGGGGTTATTATCCTCAAAGACCTAATTTCCAGAACTTTCAACTACGTTGAACAAAATGGCTATCTCAAAATTTTGATTGGATGTGTTTGGGGAAATGGTGGGCGTGGAAGGGGTGTTAGTTGCCTTCCAATCACTTTCGACTATTAAAAAGGGCACTAGCCATTTCAATTTCCAATCGAATGAGCCCCTTTTGAAGTTTCTACGACAACGCTTTCTATGAAAACCTTATATGCCTCCAGGGCATAACTTATAACCCTTACCCTGAGGACTGTAGGGGGGGGGTGTCATCCTCAAAGACCTAATTTTCAGAATTTTCAACTACGTTGAAAAAAATGGCTATCTCAAAATTTTGATTGAATGTGTTTGGGGAGAAGGTGGGTGTGAAAGGGGTGTTAGTTGTCCTCCAGTCACTTTCGACTATTAAAAAGGGCACTAGCCATTTGACTTTCCAATTGAATGAGCCTTTTTTGAAGTTTCTATGACAACCATTTTCTATAAAAATCTTATATGTCCCCAGGGCATAACTTACAACCCTTGCCCTGAGGGCTGTGGGGGAGTGTCCTCCTCAAAAATGTAATTTCTATCTGGAAATCAACTACGCTGAGCAAAATGGCTATCTCAAAATTTTGATTGGATGTGTTTGGGGAAATGGTAGGCGTGGAAGGGGTGTTAGTTGCCTTCCAATCACTTTCGACTATTAAAAAGGGCACTAGCCACTCCAATTTTCAACCGAATTAGCCGTTTTCGAAGTTTCTACGACAACTCCTTCGATACGAAGTGCCCCGGTCAAACCCCAAAAAATAAATAATACATTATGCCAACATTGTACTTTACTTAGGCAGCGCGATTGCTTTGTTATGCTGGTGGTGGGATGGGGAGGGTACAAAAACTGAAATTACCACTGGGTGCTGAAAACCCCAGCTGCTCCTCTGGTTTGTTCTTATGTATAGAAACAGAGGACTTATCAGTGCTACCCATGGAAAAAAAAAATTATAACCAAGTTACGGGCTTTCGGGCTATTTTTCGAAATTCGTTTGAATTTGTTTTCAAAATAACATTTTACAATTACGATTAATCGAGAAAATAGTTACCAATCTTGAATCAGCTGGAAATGACAATCTTTTGTCTGAATCAGCTAGAAATGGCAATTGCTTAATTTTGGTTACTATGGGCCTTAGTTTGTCCCTTACAAGGTTTCTGCTACCGTCGCAGCCACGGTTTCTGGTACCGTATGCAGTTATTATCAGGGATGTGACGTGGGTAGTGTCTTGAATAGGCTGACTAAAGCTGCTAGTATATTTTTCTTACACCTAGACCAATTAGGCCATCTATTAATTAATAGGCATTTTCGGATTGACAAGATTTCTCACCTTGAGGATGTATATTTTTAAACGTCATCTATGTTTTGTCAGTCTGAGACTCTACTTGAGGTGCTAACTTCTTCCTGATCCGTTAGTAAAATCTTGCCTAAGGAGAAGTCTAATTTATATAATTGTATAATTACTTGCGGCGCTAATGTCAGATGTATCAGCAATTTCAGCTCTGAAAACAAACATTTGGCATTATACAACACCTGAATCAAAATCAGTCATTTTGCGTTATACGGTCAGCAGGTTTTATTAAAATTGTAATGAATTTATTAGTAGTTTCGGTAAATCTGCCTGTTTTTCTTACCTCAAAAGCATTAAGTTGAAACTTTCATAAGAAACTTTTTTTTTGGGGGGGGGGGGGAGAATTCGTATTTTGTGATGAAGGAGAGGGGCAAAATAATCGTTCTTCTGTCCTCACAAAACTACATAATAATATCTTAAATAAATATAATATTAATTTAATTTGAAGGTTAGATGACTATAATTAAAACTCCAATGACCTATTTATAGGCTAAACTTTGTAAATGCCAGTATAAAAATAATATTTTTTTAATACAGCCTTGGGCTTAGCTTGTACAGTGGTTCTTCCGTTTTAAATATCGAAAGGGTCAATGTCGAAAGGTTCATGTTTATTCCTAAAGGCATAGTTATTGGATCTTTCAACTATGTTGAACAAATGGTCTATCTCAAAATTTTTATCGGATGTCTTTTGGAAAAAGGGGTGAGGTAAGGGGGCTAGTTGCCCTTCAATCTTTTTGTCAATTAAAACAGGTACTCTTTTTGATGTCATTCTTATTTATGTCATTTTTGACGATATCGTCACTCTTTTTGACGTCATTCTTTTGATATCGTCACTCTTTCAGGTGAATCATTTCATTTTGAAACGTTTCTATTTGGCACTCATGCTCCACGCACTTTGGCAGGGTGAATCCATTTGGGATGTGGCTGATGCATTTGAATCGGATCGAGGTCATGTGCAAAATCTACTCCAATCTGCTGCCTCGTTTGCCTTTAGCTTGAAGAGCTTTAGCGAAGTGAGTTCTTAATGGATTAGTTTGCTAACCCACTATTGTCAAATACCCTAATATCGAAAATAGGGTAAAATAGGGCGTTTTGCTTGTAAAATTATTCAACTGAGAAAAACTCTTCTTACATACATAACATTTAAAATTTAAAACTATTTAATGGTTTCTTTCCAGTATGTACTCTTTGTTAGGTATTCAAATAGCTAGATATTCAGTTTGTGCCATAGAAAATTAATGAGTTTTTTACTTTTCCTGTCGTTGAAATGTCGAAAATGTCAGTCAGCTAGACTCTTTGAACTATCTGACTACCAGATTTGGCTTAAGAGGTCAGTTCTCAATGGGTTAGTTTGCTACCCTTCTATTGCCACATAACCTAATATTGGCAATAAGGCAAAATACCCCAAAATACGGTATTTTGCGGTAAAATACAGTATTTTGCGGTAAAATACGGTATTTTGCGGTAAAATACGGTATCTTGCGGTAAAATACGGTATTTTGCGGTAAAATACGGTAAAATTGGATAACAGTCTATTTTATGTCCTTTTATGAACTAAATGTTGTAATAACAGTTCTTACTTCATTACGGTCAGAAAATGTATATTAGTCGGACTTTCAGAGTTGGATCCAGTCTAATTGATTATCCCCCCCCCCTTCCCCCTAATTTTTGGATATAGTTTGCTTCTTTTTTTAATTGGCATACGGTCCAAATTTTATGAGAGGCGGTAAAAAATAAAGCTTTGCGAGGAAGTATACAGAAGGAGGCATAGCTGTGTGCCTCCTCGTTTACACAGGAGGAGGCACAGCTGTGTTGGCTGCAGACGGCTTGGTGCTGCACTGAGAGGTTAGTCGTAATAGTAATAGTATCATGAACAAACTGTTGATGAGAAATAAGCACAAAAAGACTGCAAAACTGAACGCAATCAGCAAGGTTAGCCTTAGCCTGCAGTTATTTCCGGGGAGTTTGTGGGAGGGGGCTCATTTAAACTAGAAACAAACCTAAAAATCAAATATAATTTGCATTTCGTTATCAAAGAAGGGTTTGTTTTTTATTATTGTATTTAGTTCAGATGATTAGCAAAACTAGGCTGGAGCCGACAATTTTCATAAGGTTGATCCAAAAATCAATTAAAAGGATTAATTATCTTTTCAAGTATCGGTATTTTCTCTTATTTGTATTGACGACCAGTTTAACAACATAGAAGATTTCGAAGTGTATGCTAAATAGATGGCACGGAGTTACTTGTCTCTAAAGTTTTAATTTTGTCTGCTCTATCGTTGGGTCATACTTCGATTTTTTCCAAAGTTGGCCTCGTAACGTATTATTGCCTCATTCTAAGTCCATAAAGTTGCCGAGAGCATACTTGGGAGTTTGACGGTAAAATACCGAAGTTTCAAACTTGGATTCAAGCCAAATTTTGGTCAAATATTTTTTTATTCGTTTATTTTCATAGCTACTAAATCAACTAATGGTCATTTATCAGTTTTGGAAATTGAATTTGTTTTTATTATTGTGAGTTTACTATTTATATCCTTTTTTGAAAGAGGTGGAGAAGGAGGGAGGGAGAGGAGGGAAGAGAGACTAAGGGGGTGGGGGTTTTTGCGCATTGAAAATGGAATATTGACGCTAAGGATATCCAGATGCATACACAAGGGGAAGGGAGTATCTGTGCATCCGTGACCCCTTTCCCCATCCTCGGTGAAATTTTTCTGATTCTTAGGATTCCTCCCCCCTCCCCTCCTAACTTCTTTTGTTTTTTATTTAATCTGCCTAATATTTACCCTTTTTCGAAGTTATATCCCTAGAAATTTCAGTTGTTTCTTTTCGGAT
The DNA here is from genome assembly GCA_027921565.1 of Artemia sinica. Lineage (NCBI taxonomy): Eukaryota > Metazoa > Arthropoda > Branchiopoda > Anostraca > Artemiidae > Artemia > Artemia sinica. The sequence goes on from CM051269.1 coordinate 53,622,866, forward strand.
AGATGTCAGACGGATTAGAGTCTCCATTAATGTCCTTTCTAAATATAAGAATCCTTGCCGACGCAATCGTCAAAACTCCTCCTCCCTCATAATAAAGGAGTAATAAAAAAATTTCGCCGATTTACGCGAATAAAAAAACAAAATTCCAATTTTGGCGAAACAACAAAATTTCGCCGATTTTGTAGGTTTGCTAAAGTTTTCGTATCTATCTATCACTAACAGTTGGTTCATATGCCAAATAAATCCAATTGGAGAAGAAAAAAACATGAGGCTATTCTTCTGAGGCTGTGTCTAGCCCCAGAAGGAGGAGACTCAGACGAAATCGTGACGGCAGTAATTGTTATGCGCAGTGATGGGTAAAATACTTTTAAAAAGTATATAAATACAAAAACAAAATACTTGGTTGCAAATATATTTAAGTAAGTTTTTGCAAATACGTGAGTAAACATACTTTTTGTATTTAAATGCTAAAATACATATATCAATACCCAAATCGGAACTAATACTTGTTAAAGATATATAGAAAGGATGTTGTGTAGGCCAGGGTAACCAAGTGAGTTTTACATCAAGGCCGTACCCAGGATTTTTTTCGGAGGGGGTTTTACTCAAAGGTTTTTTTCGGGAGGGGGGTTTACACAAAAAACATAAAAAACGCATCCAAAATTTGTTTATATTCATTTTTGTTACGTGTTTATGAGTCAAAAAAACATTTCGGAAGGGGTTCAAACCCCCCTAACCCCCCCCCCCCCCTCTGGATACGGCCTTGTTTTATATAGGTTATACTTTACTGATAGAAACATTTTACAAACTAAGAAAGATGAGTATTAAAACCCCGATAATCTTTTTACGGATCCAATCTTTTTTTTTCCTTTCAGCAGAGCTTTATCTATGTTTTTTAGCTTTATCTTTATCTCAATTATCTTTCGGTTCTATCATCTTCCAGTTAATTTCTCTTGCATATCAATTACACATAATGGAGAAAAGGGGTTCGACAGGAGCAGACGAAACGATTGACGTATTGTATTGGTGAAACACTTTTGAAATCATTGCTTAAAGAAGAACCGAACCGACATCTTTCCTCGTGTCTTCAAAAAACTGTAGAATTTCTAATAAAAGTATAGGCAGTGTATTCAAAATTGATATTATTCGCAGGATGTAGGTAGAATCACATTCGATCATACTTACTATATTTGTTTGAGTGGAGTCTTCTTCTTCTGTAGCCTCACCTACACGGAGGAGGCTTCCCTACAGAGAGGAATTATCCCTATGAAGATAATAAGGCTTTTAAACCAGGCGTCTCTCTCCACATCAGAGATAACCCCTCTTCAGAGAAATATACTTTTCAGAACAGAAAGATATAAACTCGAAGTAGATGTAGTAGATCTCATCAAATGCATCCTTTCATAAAGCAGACAGTAGCTGCATTTGTTTAGGTTGTTTGCTTGTCCGCTGACCTAAGCTACTTAAAAGTAGAAGTAGATGTAGATGTAGTAGATCTCATCAAATGCATCCTTTCATAAAGCAGACAGTAGCTGCATTGGTTTAGGTTGTTTGCTTGTCCGCTGACCTAAGCTACTTAAAAGTAAAAGTAGATGTAGATGTAGTAGATCTCGTCAAATGCATCCTTTCATAAAGCAGACAGTAGCTGCATTGGTTTAGGTTGTTTGCTTGTCCGCTGACCTAAGCTACTTAAAAGTAGAAGTAGATGTAGATGTAGTAGATATCATCAAATGCATCCTTTCATAAAGCAGACAGTAGCTGCATTGGTTTAGGTTGTTTGCTTGTCCGCTGACCTAAGCTACTTAAAAGTAGAAGTAGATGTAGATGTAGTAGATCTCATGAAATGCATCCTTTCATAAAGCAGACAGTAGCTGCATTGGTTTAGGTTGTTTGCTTGTCCGCTGACCTAAGCTACTTAAAAGTAGATGTAGATGTAGTAGATCTCATCAAATGCATCCTTTCATAAAGCAGACAGTAGCTGCATTGGTTTAGGTTGTTTGCTTGTCCGCTGACCTAAGCTACTTAAAAGTAGAAGTAGATGTAGATGAAGTAGATCTCATCAAATGCATCCTTTCATAAAGCAGACAGTAGCTGCATTGGTTTAGGTTGTTTGCTTGTCCGCTGACCTAAGCTACTTAAAAGTAGAAGTAGATGTAGATGTAGTAGATCTCATCAAATGCATCCTTTCATAAAGCAGACAGTAGCTGCATTGGTTTAGGCTGTTTGCTTGTCCGCTGACCTAAGCTACTTAAATGTAGAAGTAGATGTAGTAGATCTCATCAAGTGCATCCTTTCATAAAGCAGACAGTAGCTGCATTGGTTTAGGTTGTTTGCTTGTCCGCTGACCTAAGCCACTTAAAAGTAGAAGTAGATGTAGATGTAGTAGATCTCATCAAATGCATCATTTCATAAAGCAGACAGTAGCTGCATTGGTTTAGGTTGTTTGCTTGTCCGCTGACCTAAGCTACTTAAAAGTAGAAGTAGATGTAGATGTAGTAGATCTCATCAAATGCATCCTTTCATAAAGCAGACAGTAGCTGCATTGGTTTAGGTTGTTTGCTTGTCCGCTGACCTAAGCTACTTAAAAGTAGAAGTAGATGTAGATGTAGTAGATCTCATCAAATGCATCCTTTCATAAAGCAGACAGTAGCTGCATTGGTTTAGGTTGTTTGCTTGTCCGCTGACCTAAGCTACTTAAAAGTAGAAGTAGATGTAGATGTAGTAGATCTCATCAAATGCATCCTTTCATAAAGCAGACAGTAGCTGCATTGGTTTAGGTTGTTTGCTTGTCCGCTGACCTAAGCTACTTAAAAGTAGAAGTAGATGTAGATGTAGTAGATCTCGTCAAATGCATCCTTTCATAAAGTAGACAGTAGCTGCATTGGTTTAGGTTGTTTGCTTGTCCGCTGACCTAAGCTACTTAAAAGTAGAAGTAGATGTAGATGTAGTAGATCTCATCAAATGCATCCTTTCATAAAGCAGACAGTAGCTGCATTGGTTTAGGTTGTTTGCTTGTCCGCTGACCTAAGCTACTTAAAAGTAGAAGTAGATGTAGATGTAGTAGATCTCATCAAATGCATCCTTTCATAAAGCAGACAGTAGCTGCATTGGTTTAGGTTGTTTGCTTGTCCGCTGACCTAAGCTACTTAAAAGTAGAAGTAGATGTAGATGTAGTAGATCTCGTTAAATGCATCCTTTCATAAAGTAGACAGTAGCTGCATTGGTTTAGGTTGTTTGCTTGTCCGTTGACCTAAGCTACTTAAAAGTAGAAGTAGATGTAGATGTAGTAGATCTCATCAAATGCATCCTTTCATAAAGTAGACAGTAGCTGCATTGGTTTAGGTTGTTTGCTTGTCCGCTGACCTAAGCTACTTAAAAGTAGAAGTAGATGTAGATATAGTAGATCTCATCAAATGCATCCTTTCATAAAGCAGACAGTAGCTGCATTGTTTTAGGTTGTTTGCTTGTCCGCTGACCTAAGCTGCTTAAAAGTAGAAGTAGATGTAGATGTAGTAGATCTCATCAAATCCATCCTTTCATAAAGCAGACAGTAGTTGCATTGGTTTAGGTTGTTTGCTTGTCAGCTGGCCTAAGCTGCTTAGAAATGAAATGAAATTTGAACTTGGCTTTTTTGTTTTCAACGTGATCCATGAACAGAATGTGTAAAACAGTAAGGACTTATTGTATCTTTTGATTGAGATTATTTGGCTAGCAAAATGTAAATAAACAGAAAAACAGTAAGTACTGTACAAAGAAGTAGTTGGTGTATTCAAATTTGGTAAATCTGGTGCAGTCAAAACTTCCCGGGATGGTGTAAAGAGGGAGGCTTGGAATAGATTGGGACGGAGGAGGAGCGTGCGTAGCTGTATGGGCCTCAGGCGGCTTGGTGCTGCGGTGAGTGGTAGTAGTAGACTGTCTGTAATATCATACATTGAAATTAAATGTGTAAAACCTTGATTTTCCAATTTATTCATACAGCGGCAACTTCCTACCTTGGGCACTATCCCCGAAGAATTCGTAGTCTCATAACAATGATAAAATGAACTGAACCTAAAAATTTCTCAGAAATATTTCTTTAATAAACTAAAGTTTAAGTGGTACATTTATATATACAGCTGATGCATTAAACTGGTAATTACAGATTGTGACAATATAATTTAGCTAAGGAAACGACTGTGCACATTTACTGAAGTTGTCAGGGATACTATTTCAGGCCTTTGTTTCATTATAGAGTGGTCGTTCACATACAGATTTCAGCTCAGAAAGGCAGTGTTTTAAGAAACTAGAATGTCTAACTGATCTTAATGGTCTGCGCATTCCAATGCAGACCATTGCAACAGCCGAAACTAATCTTGTTTGACGATTGTTTCCGTCAGTTTCGGCAACAACCGAAACTTAATCTTAGCATCACAGGCTAAAAAATAACACTTCATCCATGAATGAAGTAACCCCTCTCATATACGGAATAATTTCTGTTCATTTTGAGCTTTAATGCTGCTTCTTACTTTCAATTGCATTTTTTTTTTTTTAGTTTAAATTTGAGCTTTACTAAAAAGTCTAAAGCCTACTACGTCATTTGCTCTTTACTGAAAACGAACTATATTTCAAATATTTTTTTTTTTGTACTTACAACATTGAAAATAAATATAAAATTGGAGTGAAAAAAAATCTTGAACTGATGCTATTTCAACAATTAATATGACTATATATCAATTATTCAGTTTAATTTATTAGTTCTTTCATAGGACTGTTCAAGACGCATATAGTTTTCAGTGAAACGCAAAAGACGCAGTAGGCCTTATACTTTTACAGTTAGAAAGGGGCGGTAGCCAAACTATTGTTTGTAGCGATTTTTGTTCGTTTTAAGTTTGATTTAAATATACAGTTCAAATTTCAATCGTTTTGAGAATTATCAATTCATTTATATTAGTACCTAATGCATGTTGGTTTGCTTATTTAATTGTTTGCTTATTTAATTGATTGTTTATTAATTTCTGCTTGTTTTGGGTTTCATTTATTCTTTAATAGTATGAATTATTAAACGGATTTATTTCTGCTCGTTTTAAGTATAATATGGCTTTTTACTATTCTTTGAAAAAATATGTTTTCGAAAAGTGTTTTCAATTAATTTCATGAAAAAAATACCATTTTTTACCATATTTACCATTTATCTTATATGGACTTGACTGTTTGACGATTCAGGAACGAATGTACCATCGTGCGGCATTACTTTTTCTGCAACTGGGAAGCTCAATATACAGTTTTTCGATACTCAGAAATCGAATGGCTATCTCAAAATTGTCAATTTATGTGGCAAATTTGCCCCTCTTTGGGGCAAAATTATAGTTTGGTGCCTGAAAATGGCAGAAAATGCAACTTTCCCTTTGCACAACCTTATTAATCATTGAAAAATAGCACTAGAACTTTTAATTCCTATTTAAATGAGCCTTCTCTCGATCTTCTAGGACTACTAGTTCGACACGATCACCCTAGAAAAAAAAAATAAACATGCTTCCGTGTAATTTCCCTTACGACGAAATGTAAAATTCTGAATTTTTGTAGATGGAAGCTTGGAACGTCTACGATCGGGCTCTCTAAGATACTGAATCTGATGGTGTGATTTTCTTTAAGATCGTTTAACTTTTTGGGGGTGTTTCCCCCTTTAAAAATTAGTCAAATTTTTTCAGGCTCATAGCTTTTTGTAGGTATCATTAAACTTAATGGATTTTATATATTTTGAATCTGCATAAAAAACAACTATTCTGATGAATTAAATGTTATCAAAATTCCTTTTTTAGAGTTTCTAAAAGCTTCTAACTCCTTACTCGTTACCACATTCGTTACTTCGTTACATCACGCTTATATTGCTGCCTGCATGTGCTAGCTCAACTAATTATGCCAATGCGCTATGCTATGTTCCTTAACGCCATTCTAAAAGCTTCTAACTCCTTACTCACTGTTCGTTATTGTTCGTTACCACGAATTGTTTGATGTATAACAATCGTTACAGAGCCAGTACCTATTGTTCTATGCTAACCTAATGTACCTTCAAGTGCAAGAGAAAGTTGGACGCTGATGTATTTTAATTTTGAAATATTTTTTGCCAATAATTGGGAGAGCTGAAATTTTTACCATCTTGAGCCAAACTTGTTCGTTATTCCAACGCAGAATATATAAAAATCCCTTCCGAAGCAGCCCAGAATGACATCCCATCTACTGCTCAAATGTAATTTGCTATGTTATGGCAGGATGGTAATTGACGCTGTGTGTCAAGGTATTTTGTGTTTCAAACACAGGGAAAAAGTACTTTAAATACGTATTTTAAATACTCTACCAGAAGTGTTTTTAAATATGTATTTGAAATACATAGAAAATTGCGTATTTCAAATACATGTATTTGAATACGACCCCATCACTGGTTACATGACGTGTTTCTTTATGCATATATATATATATATATATATATATATATATATATATATATATATATATATATATATATATATATATATATATATATATATATATATATATATATATATATATATATATATATATATTTATATATATATATATATATATATATATATATATATATATTAATAAAATCCTGCTTGCTTACTTGGAAACATTACTACTCCAATCTTAGATATTCGTATTAAACTAATTTCAAACACAATATGTAAACTCGTCCTGAGGATAAATATCGACCAGCCATAGCAAAAATAGATCTAGTAGCAATGAACGACAGTTTGGGAAATTTTTTTCTTAAACAAAAAATTCTTAAAAACTTTTTTCTAAAAATATCCACCAAACATAGAAAATATGTAAGAAAATGCCACGTCATGGCGTTCGAGGTTAATGTTGGCTCGGCGTTCGAGGTTGATGTTGGTTGGGAGTTTGAGGCTAATGTTGGTTGGATGCTCGTGGTTAATCTTGGAATCTTGGTTGGGCTTTCGAGGTTAATGTTGGGTGGGCATTCGAGGTTGATATTGGTTGAGCGTTCGAGGTTAATATTGGTTGGGTCTTCGATACTGCTCTTTAAAGCTACCTCTGAGGAGAAAGAAAAACAAAGCGCTGTGATATGTATCCTACATGATTTTATTTAAGTGAAAATTGTGGATTTTCCTATTCGATTTCCAAAAATGATGTCGACATTACACTGCAGTTTACATTAATGTAGTAAATGTGTCAAACTACATTACAGTGTCAAAATACCCAAAATGAAAAAAAAACGAATGTAACTTCTTTATAATTTATTCTTGTTTCTAGTTTGAACTATGGTTTCCTAAACCTCTTTTTTGTTTATGTATATTTGGTTATTTTATTATATTTTTATATTATATTATATTTCATATTATTGTATAATATCTATATTTTTGTGTATTTTATTATTGTATATTTTCGTATATTGTAGGAATTTGACGAGTTTTGGGCATTCGTAGATCTTTTTGAGAGCTTTGGCCGACAGTTGTCCCTTTGTTGTACAGCTGAACTTATACCTTTGATGGAGCTTCCATCTGTGAAAAGAGTAAGTACCTCCCCTTAAGCCTTTTTTCTTTTTTCAAAGCATTAACGCCTTTTTTTTAAACAACCTTGAATGGTTGAAAGTTATTCTGCAAAAGAACCTTCAAAGATACACAATCAGCTTTCATACAAAAAAAAAACTTATGCGCACTGACATAGGTAGATATTTGAAATATACGAATATTTGACATATTTAAATATTTTAGATACCGATATATGTTGGGATGCAATATAAATTGTAAAAATACACACAGAAAGGTTGGTTTCTTGACGCTTTACCCCAGAGTTACGCAAACTTTAAGAAAAATAATTTGTGAGTGGTAACTTAAGGCTAAGTAAAATTTTTCTAAGCAATTTTAAACTTCATGGAAAGTCTTCTTCTGCCGCCTGGTTTCCAGCCGTACGCTGTCCGAGGAAGGCGGCCTTCTTTCATGCGGAGTACATGGCCTAAATATGACCACCTAAAGATAGAAGCATAATAGTACAATAACTCAGATAAAAGCATAAATAACTCAGGCATAAAGCATCTTTTAACAGAATTGTAGTCTAATTGTTTTTTTTTTACTAATTGTTATCAGTTAATTCTCCATATTCAGTTTACATTCTGTTTAATAAATTTTCATTAACGCGTCGACTTCATTTTTGACTCGTTTTGCAACACTGATTTTTTCTTCAATACTGGACAGAATCAAGTTCTTCTACACTAAGGCGCAGTTCCGAATTTCTTCGGGCCAGAAAAGAATTGACTTGAAGATATTTGCTTGGATCTTGAAGCAATTGACTTGAACCAATTGCTTGACAAATATCTTTAATACCCTTGCCAACTTGGCTTTTCATCTTTACTGTTTCGTCCGTTACACACTCACGGAAGGTTTCCCTGAGTTCCTGATAGTTAGCTGTTCCTTCATAGTTTTCAGTGTTGCATCGAATTGTTCAAATCCCTTTTAAAGATACCCAATGAATTTTTCTAGATCCTTTATCGGAGCGGTAAACATAACACAGAAAAAGAGAATGCAAAATACAAACGAATTAATATACATAAAATATACATAAACTGATATTATACATAAAGGTTAATATACATAAACTGATATTTAGTAATCAAAATGTTAATATTATTTGATTTATTAAAGTTATAAAAGTAAAAACATTTATGTATTTTTCAGTAAAGTGCAAATTTTGTTTTGGCCTTGGGAAGGCATAGGGATTTTGCGCCCAACTTATGTCAATTTCTGCTCGTTTTGAGTTTGACTCGGTTATCTATTGTAATTTATGTTGGTTTTGGGTTTCATATATTTATCGATACTGATTTGTGGTAGTTTCACGCTTGGTAGATTATTTTATTTTATTTTTGCTAATTTTTTGTTTAATGGAGTTCTTTACTTTTGTTTGAAAAACTTATTTTGTGGAAAGTTTTTTTAATTAATTTATACAAAGCACAGCAATGTGTTCACCTGTAATATAATAGATTATGGGCTTATATACCAAGATCTACTCACGAGAAACGTAATTCGTTTAATATAACTTGACTGAAATTTGGAGGCCAGATAAAATAAGCCATTTTCTAGCACTAACATATTTCTAGGGACGTTTCTACGGAAGTTTAAACTATTTCTATGGAAGTTTATGTTCTAGGGACGAGCCAAGCAGTTGTATAGAGCAGGTTTTAGAAGTCTCTCGGATGTTGCAAATGCTTCGCCTGAAATTCTTACAAGACGTATTGATCATCTCCCTAAAAGAGTCGCCGTACAAATTGTTGCTGCTGCTAAGGTTATCTTTCGTTTTTTTTTTTGCTAAAATTTCACCTTTTTCTTCTTCTTCTTAGTTTGATTGTTTGGATTCCATGTGTGTTTAAAAGGTACTTATTTGAGTTGATTGCCGTGACGTTGGATGTTGTGGAGGAACGGCGGACTACCCTGAAAGAGGCACCCTCAATAAAGAATAAAAAAAAACGTGATTGATAAAGTATTACTAACTTACTAAGCTACTAAAGATACTTACTAACAGTTACTTTTGAAAAAGTTCCCGTTAAAAACATGCCAAAACGCGTTTGCCAAACCTGACCCTCGTTTCTATACGTTTCTACGTCTTTATATCATTTCTTGGCACATCGTACTTTGGTTTTCTTTATGAGTTTTACTATTTAAATAATAGCGCAAATTTTGATTTCATTATTTATGTAATAGATTGTGTCTCACCAACTTGAAAATAATAGGAATATGCTAGTGTATATGAGAGATTTCTTGGGGGTGTATCAGAGTTTCATATGGTTCCCTTAGCCAAGAAACGCATTCCTTGATCTGGTAAAGATTTCAGTCTTCCATTTCGCGATCAAGAACTTCTCGCCTTTAACGGGCTTTGAATTTTGTGCTTGGGGGACATAGTTTTTTTGTGTATGTCGTTCGACAGGCCGAAAAGGGATCTATAAAATCCCTTGGGTACCTTTAAAAGGGATATTTTTGACTAAGTTGATGTGATAATGAACACTGTAAAGGAAAGACTAACTACGTTCGAGGAGAAAGTTTCAATACAGTAAAACAGATATGACCGATAGTTGTTCTGTGAGTGCGTGATGAAATGATAAAGATGAAAAGCTAAGTTGGGAATTGTATTCACAATATTTCTCAAGCACTTGGTTTTAAAATCAATTTTTTAATCTGTCTGCTTTTCAATGAAAATTTGAATGAAATTTAAATGAAAGAGAGAATTGATAAATGTAAATTAAAAAAACGGGCTGGATTTCTGTTAAACGATAGTTCATTTTATATTTTCATTTTAGGTTATTATAGGTGTCAAAAAGAGAAGGAAAAACTGGAAATAGGGAAAAAACAAAGCGAAATGAGAAAGCTTAGCACTATTAAGCATAATTGATTTTGTTGGAAAATTTATAGAAAGAAAAAAAACAGCCTTGACCAAATAATTCTATTATCTTCTACGCCTTTTCCATATACTATGATTAATTTTTATGATTTACTATGATTAATATATCAATGATTAATTTTTTGAGTCGCTTTGAGACCACTAAACTCAATAGACTTCATATGCTTCCTCCACATTCCCATCCAATCTTTAATCTCTGAAAAGAAAAAAGAAGGTAGTTGTGTTATCCTAAAACCTAACACCGGCGTGTTCGACTTTTCAGCAAGATTTCCTCGGGATTCCCCATGCTGAAATTTTCAGAATAAATCTTTGACTTAGAGGAGGAAATATCAGTTTTTCAAATTGATAGGGTTTAATACAAAATATTGGAATGAGAAATAGTATCTTATGGGAGCATCACTTTTTGTGAATATATTGTCGCACACAGAGTGGCTTAAACACCGACTTGAATTTTATAAGTATTTAAAATTTCTTTCTCGATTACCATTACATACAATGAAATGCATTTGCGCTGCAGAAATGTAACGTCACAGGCTCATTTTATCCAGTTCCTGAAAAAGAAAGATTGGCTCCTGATTAACGTATTACCATACTTTTCAATTTTTAAACAACACATTTTATTGCCAGAGAACTGGTAAATTTTTTGATTTTTTATTCTGTCGTATTACTGTATATTTTCCTTGTGTTGTTTTTGTTCTGTTTTTCATGTGTTTTGAGTGTGTTACAAACAAAGGAAACTGAATGGGAAAAAAAGTTAAAAGGAAAGAACAAGATGATTAATTCTATCCTAATACGTTGTATAAAAGATACATCCTTGCGATGTAACAAAATAAGCCCTAAAAATGAAACTAACTGAAAGGACCTTATATTGAATCAATTATTATTCTTTATTTCAGAGCCAAAATATCAATTTTATAATTCTAATTTCATTTTAGCCTTTCGCTTCATTTCTTTGGCTTTAAGAGAGAACCCATTTCTTCAGAACACATTAATAAAAAGAACAAATTATTTCCGATTCTTAGGCTCTAACACTAATTAATGAAATTGAAGGCGCTTTTACGAAATTTTTTGGTACTTTTTAAGAATCCGGTAGTCACGCGAGAAGTGAAGGTTCGGTAATGCTAAGGAAATAAAACAAAATAGGATGAAAACACTACAGTTCAGAAACAAATTTGGGCATATATTTGCACATTGGGGGGGGGGGGGGGGGGGGGTGGTAAACATAGCATATATTAAATACGTAATCTTACCTAAACTAGGTACCTGTTTTTTGCCCCTTTAACCCCAAAAAACAAAAGTTTAAATCTCTGTCACGGAGTAAGCAACACCTCACAAGGTAGACAAAACCTGTTTTTCATGTAACTCTCGGTCTTTCTCGATGCATTCTTTCTTTCTCGCGTGACTACCGGATTCTTAACAAGTACCAATTTTTTTCTATCCCGTGCACTAAGGTGTGCTTTCTCTCTCTACTTGGAAGAAATCAAAGCCACTACAGGAGGCCAATTAAGCTCTTATTTGTTGTACGATTAAAAAAAAATATTTTAGTATTTTTATCTTGCATACAAACAATTTGCGCGAAAGAAAGAAGATTTAACAGTGTTTTTAACGTCACAGCGTTTTTAACATAAGATTTAACGTCACATTTGAAATCCTTGATAGGGGGTCGAAATTCGGTACTCGTTTCGCTCCTTACACTGGTTTTGACAGGTCTTTGTCTTGATTTGCCGGGTAGCTATAGGGCTCTTAGACACTGTTCGTGCATGAATAGTAGAGAAATAATGGAGAGAGAAAACAATACAAGGGCGTATCCAGGATTTTCGTTGGGGGGGGGGGGGGAGGGGGTACAAAAAAGCTTTACACAACTCATCAAAAATTTGCTTATATGCATTTTGTAACTTTTTATGAGTCGAATAAAATTTTGGGATAGAAGGTGGGGGTTAAACCTGATACCCCTCTCCTATATACGGCTTTGATAGTAAGGCTTTGCTAGTTGTTTATCAAGGCTGTGTCCAGGGGGGTGTTATAGGGGATGCCCCCCCCTGAAATTTTTCTCTGATTCATGAAAACATATCGAAAATACATGTAAACAATTTTGTGGCCGGTTTTAAAGTTTTTTTGTATAGCCCCCCCCCCCTCGAAAAAAAATCTGGATACGGATTTTATTGATTCTATGGATACGGATTCATCCCTTCTGAGAAATCATCAATAAATTGAGAAATAAAACTTTTATTCATTATGTCAATACATAGCCAAGCTCTATTCGGTCACTATTGAGGTTTGTCAAAAGACGTGATCGCGTGTTAGAACACCAGACTGACACACGGCAGAGGGATTTTCTTCTTTTTTCCAATAAACCTGTAAATCTACGCAGTAGAGCTTGCGTATGTATTGATATAGTGAATAAAAGCTATTTTTTTCATTTATCCTCCATAGTTATTTAGTAAATAAAGAAAGAATGGTAGAAACCGGTATAAGTCGTGATACCGATAGCAAATTTTCAAAACATGAGGATTTGATCTAGGACTATCTTAGCCGAATCGACGGACTTTCAGTCTTCTGGCTAGGGATGGGGGTCAGTGGTGGTCAGGGGGGTCATGATGGGGGTCAGTGGTCAGGACTTTGCAAGCACAGCCGCCAAGTGTAGGAAGTTTACGGCTAAACAAAAAACTCCCCGACGCAAGAACCTTAGGAATCAGGAAGTTTCCTTAATCTATAGATAAATGATTTGAGGTTATGAATTATGGAAAAAATTTTATCTGGAGAAAGCGGCTGGAAGATTTAACTTTTTTCGCTATTTCTTCTCCTTCTGTATCTCCCCTCTCCTTCTGTATGGCATCCTCACATTGGATTTTTTTTTTCAGACAAAAAATTGCTTCATTAATACTCATTAAATGTTTCATTAGTTGTTGTCTCTTGAACAATATAGTTCTTCCCATCTTCTGAACTAAACCCTACAATAACAAAAATGTCACATCTTTATATTAAAAAAAAAGTTTTAATTATCGAATTTTCAGAGTCGGTTCCAGTTCAAATTCATCCCAGCCCCTCCTCCAATGTCAAACTATGATCCAGCCACTCCCCTAATACATAACTATCATCCTAGGCCATACATAAAAGTTTGTTGAAGTTCTAGGTTAGTATTATTAATATACTTATTTCTATTTAACAGTTGGTTTATAATGCCAAATAATTAAAATTTGAAAGATGAATAATAAAAATTTGGCAAGCTCTTGTATATAGCCTAGGAATATGTCCAGGTATTAGGAGGGGGTGCTGCTAAACTGGAACCCACTGAAAATATGCCAAATATGATATATTTTGAAAATATGTCAACATTTTTCAAATTAAGTAAATGATTTTCATGAAGTAAAATTTTGTTATTGAAGTGTTTAGTTTAGAAGGTAGAGGAGGGGGGTAACAGTAACAGTAACAGTGGGGTAAACCACACTGTTACCAAGTACAATATACTTGAAATCGCAATAAAAGCAAATTTACAGGTAGTACGAGAAAAACATAGCAAAAAGATGACAAGTGACTACATCTAGTGTAAATTTAACCTCTCCCAAACAAAGATATAAAATAAAAACAGGCCGCTTATATGAAAAAATAAAGAAAATTACGACGAAACTTAAAATTTTTTTAATATTTAGGTAGGGTACAAGGCCGTACCCAGAAGGGGGGTTAGGGGGGTTTGAACCCCTCCCGAAATGTTTTTTTGACTCGTAAAAACGTAACAAAAATAACAAATTTTGTATGCGTTTTTTGATGTTTTTTTGCGTAAACTCCCCCCCCCCCCCGAAATTGAGTTAAACCGCCTCCGAAAAAAATCCTGGGTACGGCCTTGGTAGGGTATATGCTTGATAATATATAAATGCAGCAAATTTTCCTAAGGGGATTATGTTTTGGGAACAAAACTTTGATAAAAATAAATAATAGGCAAATTGTCTGTATAAAGGCGAAGGTAAAGAATACGGCATTGGACTTATAATCCCTCCTGGTGATTCTGTTCTCCGTTTCATGACCTTTCAGTCAGGAAGTGCAATGGAGGGGGATACAGAGTCAGGCCACTGATCCCTCTTCCAAACCGAATAACCAGTGACACCAGGACTCGAATCCTTGCCCGAAAAGATGGATGGAAATTGTGCGAATAATATTAGATAAAATAAACAGAAGCTCGAAAACATGAGATTTTAGATAGGAGGGGGAGGGGAAGGATCCAAAGGTCAACCCTATCTTTCTTTCTTGGCCATATCTGTTTCAGTGTCAATTACCAGACCATTAGCAATCCTTTAGTGCTGCGTTTTACTAGCGAATTTAATACAATGTCCTAGAATTGTAAAACACGATGCCTTTTTTTCTTTTCTTTTTTTTGTCATAGACTAAGGAACCTGTTTGAATAAAATGATTTGTGGATTTATTATTTCTTTTTTTGTTAGTATTGTTTTTGCACTGTTATGGGTTCTTTTTGCATTGCTGTATTTTTTTTTTTTTTTTGTAGTGACAAACAGTTATTTTATATTGAGTGTTTAAGTAAACTAACGGTTGACGGTATTCTACCGCATTAAGTTGCTACATTTCTACCTAGGTCACATCTGAATATTTCAGGGCCGTATTCAGGATTTTTTCCGGTGGGGGGGGGGGGGGGGGGGGCTTACAAAAGAAGCTTCAAAAAACGCATCAAAAATTTGTTTATTGTATTTTTATTACTTTTTTTAGGAGTTGAACAAACATTTCGGGTTAGGGGGTCAAACCCCCTAACACCCCACCCCCTTTTTAACAACACCCACAACATCCCACAATTTTTCAATTTTAATTTTCTAATTCAATTTCTTTTCTTTAAGAATGGCCGTAAAACTATTTGTTGTCCCCCCCCTGAAATGTTTGTCCGGCTCGTAAAACATAATAAGAAAAAACACATTTTGATGCGTTTTTAAAGTTTTTTGTAACCCCCGGAACAAAAATCCTCGATACGGCCCTGATTGCATTAACTCGTATTTTTTTTCCAGATGCTGATAACTGAAAAGGCAGAAGCTTTACAAGAAGAAGCGGAAGAAATACTATTGCGTCTTCGAGGGGCTTAGTGTATTCTTTTTCTTTTCTTTTTTTTTCAATGCGTTCCATTCTATTTGCCAATCTGTCAGTGACGTAAGCAAACTCAGGGATTTTGATATTCTAAACCAGTGTTTCACGATATGTTGTGTGCTTACTTCAAAGCTAGCTGAGTGAGCTAGTCAGAAGTTTATCAAGGACTAACCATCAATTGTGTCAACCGGGGAAGGGTGTGTGTGTTTTTTTTTTGTTTTTTTTTTCATTACATGTTGTTTCTTCTCTGTGTTGCTCTGTTTTCTTTTCCTCGTATTTTAAAAAAATCAAAACATTCCTTGCCCTTCCCCTTATATTTTTATGGATTGAAGCCCCTACTAGATATCCGTGGCTGAAACAATCACCACCCTATGTTTCCGAGCTAAAAAGTGTGCTTCAATTCCATTGTTTAATTTTTAAGATATGTTATTGTAAGCCAATTCCACCATCCGTTAAATGTATGTTAAGTTTAAGCAATTGACCTAGCTGAAAAATATTGTTATCTTATACGATTAGGAATTGGCGCTAGTGTTGAAAAATCTCAACGCTATCTATTATCGTGTTTTTGCCATTTTCCAAACTTTTCAATTGTTCTTTTTTTCTCTCGGAAACTCGAGTCCTCTGGTGGCGATGTGGGTTTGATCTCAGCTTGGTATTACGAGACCCAGCTATAGCAACATACCGCAGGGACAACGCAAGGACCTTAATAGTCAAGAAGTGTCTGATGCAATGCATTTCTCAGAAACTGAAATCCGACATTTATTGCTACGGTACATTGTACTAATTTTATCTTATTGCTACACTTAAAAAACGTCGAATTTTTGTAATTTTGCGTCCAACACTAACATCAGTTTCCACTCTTTTAGTTACCCATGTTCTGTGACCCACCCTTTTTACTCCTTGTTGCCAAATTTTTTAGTGAAAAAACCGTAAAACCCAATTGATTCTTTTGTATGAAATTTTAAACCAATAAAAAAAATGAAAAGGTCCACTCGCTCATACTAAAATGTAATGAAGTATATATTCCGTACTAAGAGACTTAAAAAAATGCAAAAATCTGGCATTGGTAAATTCAAGTCAAAATCAACGATTAATCTTCTATTAGAACTTTCTCTTCGCTGTTGGTTTGGTGGATTCAGAATAGAATATGTTGGTGTTTTTTTTTTTTCGAGTTTTATTTGCCCTTTTTTACGTTGCTAGTTTGTCATATTTGAATAATAAATTTTTGCAACTTTCAATAAAATTATATTAGAAGGATATGCATATTTTCATGCTGGCAGATTCAACCAACGAGATTAGCGTCACTCAGCTAGGGGTGCCATTTGGAGCTAGGAACTGAAATTTTGCTTCGGGTAGAGGGCTGTAAAAAAGAGTAATGAGAAGCTGCTAAAGCTCGCCAAGCAGTCATGGTTTTATACCCAAGCAGCAGAGCGTACCTTACGATGGTTTGGAGCACTACTTTGAATGCCCCTGCACCTACCCGCAAAGACGATCTGTAACTTTGACCCTATGAAAGCCGGTTGGAAGTTCACAAAAACAAGCTAAAAAAAACCTATAAAAAATATATTTATATACATTTTTGTTACATTTTTCCGAGTCAGACAAACATTTGGGGGGGGGGGGTTCTAACCCCCCCCCCCCTCTCTGGACACGGCCTTCCCCGGGTGGGTCTAAGGTAGTCTAATATATTCGCCAGGGTACTAAAACATTTACTAACTCTGCTTTACCTCATTGACAGTAAAAAAAATTCACGTTTTAGATACCCTGTTATGACAGTAAATGAGGAGCTTGTCGATGAGGAGCTTTACCTCATTGACAGTAAAAAAATTCACGTTTTAGATACCCTGTTATGACAGTAAATGAGGAGCTTTACAGTAAATGAGGAGCTTGTCAATGAGGAGCTTTACCTCATTGACAGTAAAAAAAAATTCACGTTTTAGATACCCTGTTATGACAGTAAATGAGGAGCTTTACAGTAAATGAGGAGTTTGTCAATGAGGAGCTTTACCTCATTGACAGTAAAAAAAATTCACGTTTTAGATACCCTGTTATGACAGTAAATGAGGAGTAAAAAAATTCACGATAAAAAAAAAAACATTTTATGTCGCCATTTTCTTGTTTTATTTCCTTTTTATCCTCGGTTGTTCCAAATAAGTTATACTTATTTTTGTTATGCAAAAAAGATGTTCAAGATGAGATTCTTCAGAAACATTTTGAAGCCATCAAAATATTAACTTAAATCAAATCTATCATCCAACTTTCAGATCACATTCGATCTCTGTAACCAATTGCATATTCAAGATTTTCGTTTGGGAGGTTTTTTTTTCCGGTGAGGGAGGGGGGGGGGGGTACAAAAAACTTTAAAAAACACACAAAATATTGTTTATATTCATTTTTACACGCTTTTCCGAGTCAAAAAAAAATTACGGGGGGGGGGAGGGTAAACCCGGTATCACCGCCCCCTGGATACGGCCTTGACTGTCACCTGAAAATGCCTTTAAGATGGCATTCCTTCGAAGCTTTTTGAAGCCATCAAAACATTAACGTAATTCAGCTCCTTCGTCCAACTTTCACATTACATTTGTTCACTGTCATCAAGGGCATATCCAGGATTTTGCTTGGGAGGTGGGTATTTTTGTTCGAGATAGGACGGGGGTTACAGAAATGTTTTATGTGTTTATATGAATTTTGTTACGTTTTTACGAGTCGGACAGAAATTTGGGGGGGGGGGGGGTAATTCCAGTGGAAACGACCTTATTGTCACCTGAAAAAACTGTGGTTAGATTTAACAATCTTAACCACAAAAACCAGCGTAGATTGATTATTATATTTTGTTCATAATGGTTGAACGGTAAACGGTACATAATGGTTGAACGGCACATAATGGTTGTATGTTCTTGTTTCTGAGTCACTCTGAATCGTTTTGGGAGCCTTAAAATTAACTAGGAAATTGAGTTGAAAACCCCTAGAACGACGAATTGTCGAATCGAGTTAAAAATATGTTCATCCCAAGAGAAACAAAAAGATTACTTGTAAAAAAAAATGTTGTAACTAAAAAAAATCCATGGTTTTTAGTGGCTTAATATCTCTCTCAAAAAAAAAAAAAAAAACAACCAGGCTTAGAAAAGACAGAGCTCTTTGCTTCCCCAAGAAGGTGGGGCCAGTTTTAAAAAGGCGGGGTTATTTGTTTTATCCGAAATAGAAATTTTTGTGATTGGCTTGCGATAATACACTAAAAAATAGACCAATAGAATTAAACCAATTTTACAAAAGGCGGGGCTATCTCTTAGCCGAAATAAGGAATAACGTTATTGGCTTGCGAAAATACTGTACAAAAACAAACCAATGGAATTAGACCAGCATTTTAAAAAGGCGGGGCTATTTCTCACAGGCGAAATAGAGAATAATGTGATTGGCTTGCGAAAATACGTCACAAAAATAACCCAATGGAATTAAACCAAATCTTTAACAAGGAAGAATAGGAAGAAAACCTCTTTTACTCTTTGGCTTAATTCTCCTATTTTTTAAAGTGAGTCAGAGTAAGCGGTATGTTAGCATTTCAGACGATCCAAATACAGTGGCGGATCCAAAGGGGGGGGGGGGGTGCGCTCCCCCTAACATAGTCTAAAGTAGTGTAATTTACTTAATTAAAAGTTTGTGTTAATTAAATTTGATCCTAACGCAAGTTTATGGGATCAACATATTTTGCCCCCCCCCCTAAAAAAATCCTGGGTCCGCCACTATCCAAATATAATGAAAGGGTTTTCCAACAAAAGTGAAAAGGAACGTAAGCTTAAAAACGATTATTTTACCGTGATACTTTGCCAGAATATAAATATACAAATAACGAATGTAGTACTAGTTTTTTTTGTTTTTTTTTTTGTTTATTTATTTTGGGTTTATTTTGGATTTCTCAACCTGTCAATGACCCCCAAACTAAATGAAAAAAAATCTTTCCAGTCAATTCTTTGATAGAATAGATTTTATTGAAAATGCTATGGAGTTACTAGATGGTTAAAATTGGAACCTAGCCAATACTACTACTACTATTGCTAATTTTATGGCGGCACCAATACTCTTGGGGCCAACACAGCTGCGTACGCTCCTCCTCCATATCCAAAACATCAAATCTTTACTCTCTATCCCCTCCAATGTAGTCCCGAGTTTCTTGCCCCATTCTGGGACGACCTGGTTTTCGTTTGACCCCAGATGGAGGGTCAAAAATATGTGTGTCTGTGTGTGTGTGTGTTTGTGTGTGTCTGTGAGTGTGTGTGTGTGTGCCTGTGCACAATATTTGGCAATCTGCCATCCTTCATCCATAAAACATGGTCAAGTCACCTTTACCATTTTTCATGGTAAAAATACGGTTAGAATACGAAATTTCTGAATTTAAATTTCCGATACAGAGTCGTAAATTGGAGAATACAGGGCTGTAGATTTTGAAAAGTACCTTATTTTGGTATTTACTTCTCTTTCTCGTGTTTTCAGTGGGGAAAAAAGGTATTCGCCTAGAAAACTACCTGGAGAGAAGGGAAAGTGCTAAGAACACAATTCTTACACAATATGCAGAATAATCATATTTAACACGATTCTGCATGCAGCTAACCTTTATCTTCACTTATTTTATAGTTTTTCCAATTTTTCTAGAATATTTATCATTTTTGCCAATAGCTTTTCTTCAGTTTTGAATCATTCCTGAAGCAGAGCACCCTTTACAGAATTTGTTTGGAGAAGACGCTAAAGTAAACGTAGTGGCGTTAACAGAAAATTCATGAAAAAAGTCTATTGACTAAAGACAAGTCTGTGAAAAAAATATAGATAGCGCCTTTTTTCAGACAAACTGTCAGAATCTTGAGTTGATAGTCCAGCATTTAGCAGATTTTTCAAAATTAAACAAAAGTTATTGCGAAAAATTGATAAATTTCTAAGAAAAAGTGGAAAGACATTGAAATAAGTGAAGACAAAAAAAAACCAACAAAGCTGTCCCTTCCCTAGATTCAAAAATAAATATTACCCCCCCCCCCCCCAAAAAAAAAAGGGTTTATGAATTGATACTACTGATCGTATGGTTTAGATTTTAAATATTTTAGATTGTTTAATTCTTGAACAATGTTTAGCTACATTTCAAAACCCTTTATTGGCAGTAACAGTCGGTGGTGGATCGAGGGGGGGAGGGGGCGCCCCCCCCCCTAAAGTAGTCTAAAGTAGTGTAATTTACTTAGTTAACGCAAGATTGCGATAAATAAACTTGCTTCTAACGCAAGTTTATCAGATCAACCTATTTTGCGTCCCCCCCCTAAAAAAATCCTGACTCCGCCCCTGGTAATAGTCAACTCTATTATGTAACAATTTTATGCGAAACGACCATCTTAGAAGCATAAATGACCCACCCAAGGGGCTCAGTATCGAGCTTCGGGGCACCTTTCCTTTTGCATATGTATCCTTTTGCTATGTATCCTAAAACAAGGTTGTATCCTACTCATAAAAACGCAACAAAAATGAATATAAACAATTTTTTGATGAGTTTTTTTGAAGTTTTATTTTGTAAACCCCTCCCGAAAAATCCTTTTGTAAGCCCACCCTCCCCCGACAAAAATCCTGGATACGAATCTGCTTACAAATATCCTTTATTGAGAAGCCATACTCCTGGATGGATGCAGACATTCTTCTCGGAAATAAAGAAGCGAATAAAAAAATAACCCAGGAATGTATGAAGGATATATACATTTATATATATATATATATATATATATATATATATATATATATATATATATATATATATATATATATATATATATATATATATATATATATATATATATATATATATATATATATCCGAAATATTTTACCCGAATAAACAAACAACAATAAATAGATAAATAGTTCTTCCTGGGCCGTTTGTGGGGCATAGGGAATCCGCAGATTTCGTGAGATGTTATTTAAGCGAAACTTCCCCTTACCCTTCGGCCTAGCGGTAGCTTGGATCAAACTAAGGTCTCTGTATTACTAAGCAGAAATAAATGCACTGCCCTACCACAAGTCAGACAAGAACAAAACAAAATCGCAATGACAAAAAAAATAAAAAGAAAGCCTCTTAAAAAGAAGATATAAAGACAGCAACAATGGATTGAAAAAATTTAAAAAAACAAGCTAAAAATATCCAAAAAAATAGTTTTAAATATTCTAGGTTATGCTGCAGCAATTTCTGCAACAAAATTACATGAATCGATCACCCTAGAAGTTTGACTGACCTCGCGGCGCGTTCCAAGGTCGACAAACAGTAATAGACTATATTAACCATCTTCGTATGTCCTATCATTTGATTAACCGTCCTTCGAATGTTCTTCGCTAAGAGCACCCTTGCTCCTAAATGGCAGCAGAAATTGATCTCATAAAATGAGGGAAACGACTAAAAGATTAATCCAAAAGGTACTAACGAAATGTATATTGTAAATATTTAGCAGTATAAACAAACATCAAGGACAACAAGAAATCACAATAGTAAAAAACGCACTTAAAAACCTTAAGATGGCTAGAATGGATTCACCAATGGGAGCTAGGTCACGTTCTATGGGTGATAGATTTCTAAAAATTTGATTGTTTTCTTTTCCATCCCTCTGGGATCAAATGAAAAGTAGGTAACAAAGAGGGAAGAGATGATTAGAAAGGATAGAAAAGAAATTGAATTTCATGAGAAGGAATAAAGTAAAGCTTTGAACAGATTGGGGTTAAGTGTACTCAGCTGTTGTGTTATCAAGTAGTTTGGCCCTGCAATGAGGTGTTAGTAGTAGTAGTAATTTCATACGTTTTTTTTTTTCATATAACACATGCAGAAAACTAAATAGAGTTTTATTTTAGGTAGGAGATCGACTGGATAGTAATAAATTTATTATATATTTGGATTTTATATCTGCTCTTCCATTTTGAAAACTTCTTTCAACTCTTTGTTGCTTTCAACTTTTATCTTCTTAGTAGGTTTGCGTCGTTCTTAGATTGTTAGTTTTTTTTTATTATACACAAGTCTTTCTCGTTTGCACTTAGGAAGTAGTGTTGTTTATATAAAAAATATTCGCAATGTATATTTCATTCCTGCTTCACTTACTATACTTGACACTTCACTTTTTTCGTAGATTTTTTTTTTCACACTTGTGATATGGTTAATCAGTTTGACTTCAAATTGTCCAATAGAAATTATTCTAAAGTGGCTAATCCCTACCTAGACGCATATAGAGCGTTTTTAATAGATATGGAATAAAGATATCAACTTTTTTTGGGTAGAAATGTGCCATATATAAAATAATGTGCTGAAAATCTTTGAAGGAAACTGAAAACTGTCTAAAGAAATTAAAAGTAGAAGCATATAGTTTTTTAATTATATATATATTTTTTTTGCTAGAAATATGCCATAAGATTGAAGCTGTGCTTATAATATGCCGTAACTTCGAATGTTAATGGTAACTTTGATCAAAATCATTAGCGAACAATCAACATCTCTCTTCCCGACAACAGTGGAACTGCTCGATTTGACTTGTTACTAGATTGTTGATAGATGTCATCTGGGTCAGTTGCTATTTCTAGTAATCAGAATTTTGCAACAAAATTCGAGCTGTCGAAAATTATGGAAAAATACTAAAAGTAAGTAATTCTTTTTCACTTAGATAAACTAGGATTTTCATTTTATTTTATATGGATGAGAAGCCAAGCTGATAGGTTTCCACGCAAAGTAATCTCATAATTCTCCAAATCAAAGATGGCAGCACTGTTCAATTTCTTGAAAGTATTTTGGAGGTAACTTCGGACATTTATTTAGTTGACCTTGTCTTTCTATAGCAGGGATGCCAACTTGCACACTTTTCGTGTGAATTGCACTCTGTTTTACTCAGAGGGGATGCAGAAGAGTGAAAATCAATCTTTTTGGGTGTCAGTTTTCGTTCTCTTTAAACGTCAGTAGTAGGCATATTCGTCGAAAGAGCATTGAAACCCAAAACAGGGTTGCCAACTTGTTCTTTTTTCTTGTTAAATGCACCCCTTTTACCTCAGAGGGGAGGCAGAAGCGGAGATGCTCAAATTTTTTTACTTGCACTTTTTTTTAGCAAAAAACTACCCTTTTTTGGCCTGGATTTGCACTCTTTCTAGACGTCGGAAGTTGGCAACCCTGTACTAGAGTCTAAATGTCAATGTTCTGTGTTGAACAAATTGTAAAAATTCGCATTTGACGTTAACTCTGCTGTTCAGACCTCCAGGAAACCATTTTGAGTTTGCTGATCCCAGGAAGGCACAGGTCAAGCTCATCTGTTCTGCTAAGTTTTTACTATGTATATTTTGGACAATTTCATAATTCTTAATGACCAACCGTCTTGGGCCAACGAAAAGCAGGTCGTCCCCAAATGGAGTGGGAGGATGTCGTAAGGAAAGATTTAAGGGAAATAAGAACTTCTTGGGAGGGTGTAAAGAGGGAGGCTCTGTATGGATTGAGATGGAGAAGTGGTGCGTAGCTGTGTTGACCTCAGGCAGCTTGGTACTGCGGTGAGTTGTTAGTAGTAGTAGTAGCAGCATTTGAAAAAATTGTTTTAAATTAAACGGTTCGTGGCAACGAACTGTAAGTAAGGAGCGACTTGGCTCAATAGTAGCCGAAAATCAGAATTTTGATTTCAATAGATATATCAAAAGAACTGGTTTAAAATGCTGATTCCGAATATACAAGATTCATTAAGTTTAGTTTTACCCATCAGAAGCTATGAGCCAGAGATAATTGCCTGAAAATAGTCAGTGTATGACGGGGGTTGCCCCCTCCTCAATACCTCGCTCTTTACGCTGAAGTTGGACTTGTGTCCGAATCCTTTGAGAACGACTCCTTAAACACAAGGGGCTCTTAATTAGAATTTTTTTATTCTCAAATGCAAGGTTTTGAGCAGTCAAATTGATGCAATCTTTTTTTGAGCAGCAACCACTTAACGTTGCTTTTTTCGCTTCATTGGAAAGAACAAGGATCAAAATTCTTGATGATCACAAATGGACTACCCCCAAAAGAAACCACAGTAAGAAAAAACAAATTCCTCTAGCTTCTGAAGCTTCTCATGGCAAGTCTAGCAACAAATGGCAAATCAAATTTCAAAAATGGCTTTGTCAGGCTCAGGAGTCCTCCAGAACCATCCAACTTTCGGTTGAGCAAAACTCTGCAAAAGATTACGGAAAACACCAGTAGATTTATCGGATACACTGCAGATTTAACAAACGTCCTGCACAAATGTCTTAGCGTCGCACCGGGGAAAACATTGGATATGAAGAGGATTCAAGTTCCAAGTCACTGACGTATCAGGATGCACAGTGAACCTGAACTGGAAGTTGACGAGTCGGCGATCGCTGGCATTTCGTTGGCTCATTGCAAAGATCTTCATGTGTCGTTTTTACAACAGTGTTGCAGTGCTGAAGGTAGATGCTTCTTTTGTTTGACGGCTTGTTGCACAGGCTGCACCTGCAGAAAAACAAGGATGAATCCTTCCGTTTTGCCAGGGTTAAAGACTCAGCATCGATCTTTCTGGACCAGGTGGGTCTTCCAGCCCCCAGACTCATATTTGTGACTCATACCTCATTGTGACCCAGACGCATAGTGTTCACGCTATCATATTTGTCCTCGATCACAATTTGGGTCATCTGATGCTGCACTAGATTGACTTTTCGACTTTTCTGCGCCTTTTTATCTTAGAAGTAACACTGTATTTCTTCCAATAAACAAGTTTTTTTTTCAAATGAAGGTTTTACGTCTTAAGAGTTGAAACCACTCCAACTTTTTTTCAAAGATACCTGCCAAATTTTATTTGGTGTCCAAAGTTAAACACGAGGTAACTTTGAACGCCCTTTAAGATTGGTTTAGCTCTCAAAAATGAAGAGCAGTATTTGGGTACAGTTGCAATTAAAGTATTCTCCAAACGCCAAAAATTACTTCAAGGAAATAGTAGTAGTTAGACCAATACCACAAAATAACCTTGAGTTTTAACGATTTGTAGTTCAAAGTAACCCTTTCTACGGTGGCTTTAGATCAGAAGCTATGCAGTTACCTGTGAGATTACTCTCTCAGAATCGTCAGCTTTGGCCAATAAAAATTAGTCAAATTCTTTTCGGCCTAAAAGCCGAAAGACTGATATTTTAGTGATAATTGACAGAAAACCGTTTGCTAAGCTCTTGTGAAAAAGAGGCAGCATGGAAACATAGATTCGCTGATTCTTCCTTTGAGAACAGCTTATCAAATGGTTATTGGCCATTATCTCAGAAATCTGGAAACGCCAGGTACAACCCTCAGGCGAGACGTCGATGGTATGCGTTTCCTAAATATTGCTCACTGAAATAGTGCATTCAATAAATTTGCTTATAATCCATTATTTGGGTATATTTTTTAAATCGATCTCAAGAAAAGAAATCATTCAACAAATCCATTTTTTCTTTGGTTTGGTGCATACAAGATGCCATTGTTGTCACTCCAAAAGATATCTATCTCCGTATTTTTTTTTTCTTTTATTTGTATACAGCAATAAAATTTTAGTAATATATTTGTCTAACTACAAAATCCGCTACTTGGGATTTCATTTTGGATATAGTTAAAACTGTAATCCTTAGGAGTTATTATCTTGGACGGGATTATCTGTAATCCTTTGCAATTTATCAAAAAAAGAAGATTATATAACCAGATGTATATTGATACCAGGTTACAAAAGGTCAGTAAATTTAAACAATTTCCAAATTAAAGTCGATACATTTTTAGCAGTTCTATTTTTGCCTAAAGAAAAAAAATACAATATACTGACAATTTTATTTTTTGTTGTATTTTTGTTTTCTAACGCCTTGACTTAATGCACGACTTCTTGATTCACTTTCAGTTTTCATAAAGCACTTAAAAAGTGACATAACTAAATGCTTAGCTTGATCAGACAAAATGACTTAAGTCAAATCATAGGGATTTCAGTTTGAAAACAGTTAAAACTATAATCCCTAATAGCTCTTTTATTGGAAGGAAGTGGCTATTGTTTATTCTTTGTCACAAGGAAAAAAAGGTGATTTAATCAAGTTTTTATTAATACCAGGTTACAAGTTAAAGTCGACAAATCCTTAGTAGCTCCATTAGAGACGAGAGAAAACAACAATACAATAAAATAATTATTTTTCTGCGTTCTTATTTTAAGTTGCTTATACTGAAAAGCGACTTAAGACAAAGATTTAGATATCTCATGCATAGTTCATTAGAAATAAGACATCGACATTTATAACATCGACATCGACATGGACACTACAGGCATCAAAGCTAGGAAGAACAAAAAGATCAGAATATTCACCAATAAGAAACAATTACGTATTTAAACAAAAGAACTAAGTAAAAACGAAATTCAAACCTAAAAACAATTGATATTAAATAGATGAAATCTCAAAATATAGGACAGAAAGACAGGTGAATAAACAAAATTCACTTGTTCTAGCCTACACAAAACATGAAAAAGGCCTGTGTCACACTATAATCACGCCTGTGGACAAAAAACAAAAAAGAAAAAAAAGTTAATTAACGACATACATTTTTACTTGAATTTGGCAGAGACGCGGAAAAGGGGAATGGCAAGAAATTTTTTAAATGTCTCTATCAAATGTTGTATCCAGGACTTTTTCCGGGGGCAGGGAGGGGGGACATAAAAAAACCTTTGAAAAAGCGCATAAAAAATTTATTTGTTTGCATTCTTGGTACATTTTTGCGAGTCGGACAAAAATTTCGAAGGGTGGTGGCGAAGTTCAACCCCCTAGCCCCACCCCCTGGATACGGCCTTGCCTCTATCAATACTAATTCGTTTCAAATCTCTCAGAAACTTTCAGTCTCTTTGGTCTGAAATAAAGTTTACGCTTGAAGTTGAACGATGTTCAACTCGGAAAAAAACGAACTAGATGCATAATCTGGTTCCGGCACCTCCTTCGGATATCAGCGGCAGCTCCAGCTCAAATTATGCACAACTTCGACCAATCATCACATGTTTGGTCATGCCCGAGGGGCGGAGACAGCCCAAAGAAACTCCTCAAAATGACTGACATTGCCGTTGACGAGGCCGATCAGACAGCAGCAAACCGACCCGCCACGATGCCCACTCTGGGACAGGAGTCTTAATGCGTGACTATAATGTGGCCAGTGGGTTAGACAAACATTCGGAAAAAAAAGAAGAAAATATACACCAAATCCGACCTTAAGCTATATAAACGACATACAAAATTGACCTAACATCCCTTTATATTGGAATTAACTTTAAAAAAAAAATAGGGTGGGATGTGAACGCTTCTTTATTGGACGCAGCAGAGAGAATGGCCATTTTTCGTTTTGAGTCTGGATTTTGGACGGTATTTTTTAAGGTAGCTCAATTGCTTTGAGTTGATAGCCCCACGACGTTTCCTGAAACAGAAAAATAAAGATTAAATGAATATCAACCATGTTCAACCAACATCACTTACACTGAGATGGCCTCATATCAAAACGCTTTATAACGATTTTCCGCCATTTTGAGCAAGCTGTGATTTTGTCCATAAGTACCAAGCACATCAAAATAAAAGATCCCCTCTGGACCAATTCATATCTGAAAATTGCGACTTTACCAGATTTTTCTTTTAATTCTTTTAAAACTATGAAGTTTTTACGGCAGCATCACGCTTTCGTCAGTATTGCCACGTTGAACAATGCTTTTCATCCGCAAAAATTTAACCAGTGACAATCTGTTGATTTCCCAACCCAACTGCACGTTCAAAGGAAAATTATGGCTTCTTAGGTTGTTCAATACTATGTGTTTTAGCCCTTTTGCGCTCATTTTTCGCTTATATTTAATTATTTTTTTTTAATTTGACACGAATCCTACAAAAAACTACATGGCTGCAGGGATAGATCTTTTTCACTAAAAATCGATTCAATGATTTTCTTTAATTAATCGAGATATAGGTATGTTCGAAGACCACGCTGCCTTTCCGTGGCATACAAATAACAGTTCAAATAGGGATAAATCCTTTTATTAGACAGTGAAAACAATAATTTTTTTTTATATATATTTCGATCACATATATAGTGACCGTATCTGCTGATGTATACCTAACAATATATCTAAAGATGGCGGTCACTGAATGTATGATCGAAATATCCAGAATATTTTGCCATGTCTAAAAAAAGGATTTATTTTTATTTTGAACCGTTATTTGTAATCGAGATATGTGTAAATGTGTACTTAATTAATTATTAAATCAGATTTCATTTGTCTGATACACTAAAACACCTATTAGAAAATTGCAAATTTTAAGGTACGAGTAAACTTAAGTCGGTTCCCTGGGACAAAAAATGTCCCAGGGACCAATCCTTGCACCAAGCACCAATCCTTGGTGCTTCTAGAAAAGAATTTGGAAGATGATGTTTTAAGAAGTACATCATGAATCTGACACTGATTTCAAAAAATGCCCAGTCGTTTGCCAATGTGATGTCTTACCATTTATTTTTTGCTATTTTTTTCATGATTACAATTATATTAGCAGCTATATTTCTTAAATATTTTTTTTACGTTATATATTGACCTAAATTTTTGTCTTTGTCAAACGAAAGTACGCCACAGTTACCACACGAAACTCAATCCACAAGTAAAAAAAAAACCTTAGCGTATACTTTTTTGCAGACAAGAGAAACAATATTTTGTATCCCTTTCCACAACCCAAAAATCTCTTCATGAAACCAACTGACAATATTCAATCTCTATAATGAAATACTCACTTGCCTTTGGGATTCAGAAAAAGAAACGTATATTCTTTTGTGAGCATCTGGAAACTAACAGACTTTCTGATTGTAAAAGTCATTCAGAAAAGCCCTTAGCTATATGACAACATCACACGATTGCTTTCAGATTCGTGATTCGTTGAGTGTTACAGATTAAATAAGATTTTTTTTTTTTTTTTTACTATTTCTCGTTCGCGTTTTTTAACTGATCGTGGAATGGACTAGCCTAGAACGGTTTGGCTATACTTATGATCACCTTAGCTTATGATCATCACCTTAGTGATGATCATAACCTTAGTGGGTGACCTTAGTGAGTGATGATCATCACCTTAGTGGTGATCATAACCTTAGTGGGTGACCTTAGTGAGTGATGATCATCACCTTAGTGGTGATCATAACCTTAGTGGGTGACCTTAGTGAGTGATGATCATCACCTTAGTGGTGATCACCTTAGTGATCATCACCTTAGCTATACTTATGATCATCTAAGCATTTGCTTAGATTTCCTGAATTTCAGTCTTACGGCATTAAAGGTTTGTCAAAAGTAAGAAGGTCTTAATGCAGATTTCTGATTTTTGAGAGTTCAGATGTCATAATTCTTCCTTTGAGAATAAGAGTTAAGGGGGGGGGGCTATGGCAGTTTCAAATAACCAAAATTCTCAAGTTTGTTAAATAAACAAATCTTCGGGAATATATTACCTGTCCAAGCGATAAATCTTTTGAAGCTTTAAATATTTCAAACAGGGATATACGCTGGTGGGGGGGCTTCAAAACCCAGGCCTCCCCCGAAATCCTAAATTTTCTCATATTTTTTTATATCATATAGTTTAGATATTTAATAATGCGTTATGGGCGACCTGCTTCCATAATTTCCTGTTGTATTTTCCTTAATTCTGTAACTAAAGTATTATATTTTCATTATTTTTTAGCACATTTCATTAGGATTAACCTAACTTCGCTTCTTTGGTGTGGTCGCTATAACACGTAAGCACCAAATTATCAAATAAATTTGGTTCTTCTTATTATTGTTCCCCCACCCAGAAAACTTTACCTACAATAAGTAATATTTTTGACTTAATTACTTTTCAATTTGGGTCGCCGCATTGTGCATATCCACTTTCGTTCTGGAAAATAACTTTTCTACTACAGGGGGGTGGGTATCCCTTATTCCTTCCGGCTGTCCAAAAGGGCTTACACACTGAGAAGTTAGATATTCTTAGACACACTGCCAAAAAAAGAAAGAAAAAATCTAAAAACGCTAGTTTATCTGATAAATCAAAGCAAAAGATATACGAAAGCACAGGATGGTTGGCCCCCAACCCCCCATTGCACCTCCTGGCTGAAGGGCCAAGAAACGGAGATCAGCAGTGCTGGTAGGGACTGTAAAGTCCAATTCCATATTCTTTACCTTTTTTTTAAAGATATACATTGTTTATTACAAACTATTGCGTTGTATGGATTTCTTCCAATATAGTTCAAGGAACCCGATTGTTATATCAGTCAAGACCTACTACCTTTCTTCTTAAGAAAAAAAATGGAATGGCAACAAATGGAAACGAGAATAGAAATTAGGGTATCCATTTTGAAAGGCCGTATATAAAGGAGGAGGAGGGGGGTCTGACTCGTAAAAACGTAACAAAACTGCATGTAAAAATGTTTTGATGCGTTTTTTAAGTTTTTTGTAGATCCTTCCCAAAAGATTTCCTGAAGGAAGCAAGAAAAAATGAAGGGAATAGGAAATAAATGAAATGGAATGAAATAATATGAGTGAAACGGGGATTTTATTTCTTTTTTATTTATTCATTTTCATTCATACAATCAAATTTCGTTCCTTCAATAGGAATGAAACAGAGGGAATAGGAAAGAAATGAAGTGGAATGAAATGATATGAAAGAAACAGGAATTTCACTCCTTTTTTATTTATTCATTTTCATTCATACAATCGAATTTCGTTCGATGAAACAGAGGGAATAGGAAAGAAATAAAGTGGAATGAAATAATATGAGTGAAACGGGAATTTCATTTCTCTTTTATTTATTGATTTTCATTCATACAATCAAATTTCGTTCCTTCAACAGGAATGAAACAGAGGGAATAGGAAAGAAATGAAGCGGAGTGAAATGATATAAGTGAAACAAGAATTTCATTCCTTTTTTATTTATTCATTTCCATTCATAATGGTATGAAAAATGATATGAAAGAAACAGGAATTTCATTCCTTTTTTATTTATTCATTTTCATTCATACAATCGAATTTCGTTCGATGAAACAGAGGGAATAGGAAAGAAATAAAGTGGAATGAAATAATATGAGTGAAACGGGAATTTCATTTCTCTTTTATTTATTGATTTTCATTCATACAATCAAATTTCGTTCCTTCAACAGGAATGAAACAGAGGAAATATGAAAGAAATGAAGTGGAATGAAATGATATGAGTGAAATGGGAATTTCATTTCTCTTTTATTTATTGATTTTCATTCATACAATCAAATTTCGTTCCTTCTATAGTAATGAAACAGAGGGAATAGAAAAGAAATTACGTGGAATGAAACGATATGAAAGAAACAGGAATTCCATTTCTTTTTCATTGATGCATTTCTTTCATTTTCGTTCTTTTTATTGCCTTATTATTTCTCACAAACGAGTAAATTAGATTTTAGAAAGGTAAGAGTAATTTGTCTCTCCAGAAATTGTATTGTCTTGTGTAATTGAGTAACACTGTCCATAGTACTTGCTACTATAATTTCAGGCCCTCCGGTACCTCGATCGATCCGGTAGTTCCATCGGGGGATCGAACCTCGGATTCCATATTATTGGCAAAAGAGACCAATCCACTGTTAAAACAGGGTATGTTCAAATTCTAAATCAATTTTTTTTTTCTATCCAGCTAAGGATTGATAGTAGAGCTTTCTGATTACCTTGCATTGCTTATTCTATTTGCTCTAAATCCTAAAATTTTGAATAAAATTTTAATTAAATTAGTTTAAATTATTTAATTGGAATTATTTGGAAGTTATAATAAAATGTTAAAAATAATTTTAATATATTAATATAAAATAATAAATTTAATAAATAATAAATTATTAATAAAACAAAACAATAATAACAAGAATTATTTAAGTTATTTAAAAGTCGTATTAAATTAGTTTTAATTATTCAATTAACTAGATTTTAATAAAATTAGTTGAATTTAATCAATATGTAAATTGATATTGATTTTAAATTAGATTTTGAATTAAATTCTAAAATTTTCTCTAAATTCAAGATAAGATGAAATAAATTGAACCTTGCTGCTGCCTCTAGCTATTAGCTAAATGTATTAGCTAAATCTCGTTACAAATGGGCCTCATATGGCCGTTATGAATATATCCATCAAGAAATGAATTAAAAGACAGATAGCTAACCAAATCTAGCAAATACTATCATTCAGTGAATTCAGCAGAAAACATCAATTGTTTGCTACAATGTACTGCGTCGCAAAGGCTTCTTCCTAAATGGGTCAAGGAATCAACGAATAAATCCCTATTAGTTTGACATTTCAATCAAGCTCTACTACGCCGCTATCAATATATTCAAAAAAAAAAAAAAAAAAAAAAAAAAAAAAAAAAAAAAAAAAAAAAAAAAAAAAAAAAAAAACTTTGGAAAGGTCAACAACTTTCATAATAACAAACCATTGTCTACGGATATGGAAATAACTTTTTTTTTGTGATTACGCAACTTATAATTATCTAACAAACTAGCAGCAAAAAAAATAATGTACACTCGATTGTGGTTCGGAGAAAAATTGTTAGCCCCCCCGCGCATCCCCACAAAATTTAAAGTCGTCTTACCCCCCCCCCCCCTGAAAATAATACATTCCTTGAATTTTTAACTTGCCCTCCCCCCATCCGTCAGACAAAACAAGATAGACTCCCGGGGGTGTCAATTGAGGGGATGAGGAAGAAGTTGGACGCCCCCTAGGGCAGAAGTTCAGTGATTGGTAAACATGATTACGGAATTCCCACTTAAAGCTTATTTTTTGAGATTAAACGAAAATTACCAAATGAAAAAAGTATCAAAAAATTTTTTATATGCATTTTTGTTATGTTTTTACGAGTCGGATAGAAATTTCAGGGGAAGGGTTCAAAGCTGGAGCCCCCCTGGATACTTCCTGGCAGCGAACTATCTGAAAATTGTTAAGAAATTGTACAACCCTAAGATTAGGAGAGTAGAGAGAGGAAGGAGGTATTTTTCCTATATTCCACCTATGGAATATATGACCAAGACCATGACCTCTGAGGGTCACTATAAAATATGGGACATTTCTCTTTTTAAAAACTTATTGAAGAAATGAATGTGATTACAGATACGTCTTCCATAATGTGAAGATTTCTGCAAAGGGCAACTTTCTGCAAATTGCCCTTTCTGCAAAGGGCGTTTTAATATCCTGATTTTCAGATCAGCTGATTTTCTCATATATCTTCTACAATTTCAGGTATGAAGATTTTAGTTTACTGTCGAAAGTGTAAAAATGATCAAGAAACAAATTTAATGCTATTTTTCATTATCCCAAATGCATAGAATATTGAAGAGAATTTTCCAAAGCCTAAGTTGAAACTAAGTTGTACTACGCAGAGTTGTACTAAGTAGAACTAGCTGGCACTAATTTGAGCCAATCAGAATTTTCATACGATTTTTTAATTGGCTGAAAAATTATATGAAAAATTCTGATTGGCTCGAATTAGCACTACCAATGTCGTTAAAATCTCATTTTGAAGGGGCCTTAAGGGAGGACTAGGGGGAGTGCCCCCCCCCCCCTAGTGCCTATGATTAAATGTGATTATAAACATGAGTATCGTAGAAATACATGGGGAAAATATGTCCAGCGATTCTGTTTCAACAGCTTTGGAGGGGTTCATAGAATAGGATAAGCTCAAAACTAAAATAAATTACTTGATTCTGAAGTGAACGACAAAGAAATCCCAACTATCTTGTGCGTGAAAGAATTTAAGATGACCCCCCCCCCTCAATTTTTGTTCCTAAATTCGCTGCGCCAGATACTTTTTAGTATTTCAGGTGTCAATAGTCGAGATGTAAAACTACCGTTTAATAAAGAGCTGTAATGTTTTAAGTATTATATAGGGGGGGGGGGTGAATATTGAATTCTCGGCAAGAAGATGGGATGTGCCTTGGGATTTTCAACATGTCTGTAAAATCCAACCTCGCTCTTTGAAAGGAAGAAAAAATAAAAAAAGAATATACTCCAATGGAAAGTGAATTACTAAAGAAGTCATGGAGAAATAGATTCCCAGTTGAATGCTAGGTCACAGGACTTGGGAAAATAGAAAACAAAAACAAAATAAAAAAGAATATACTTAAGTGGAAAATGAATTACCAAAGAACTCAGGGAGAAATAAATCATAGTCACATGCTAGGTTACAGAACTTGGGAAAATAAAATAAAAAATGAAAAAGGAAAAAAAAAAGAATAAACTCAAGTGCAAAGTCAATTGCCTAAGAAATCATAGAGATTTAGTTGTTCAGTCACATGCTAGGTCACAGGACTTGGGAAAACAGAAAAAAAAGAAATTACTTAAGTGGAAAATGAATTACCAAAGAAATCATGGAGAGATGAATCCGCAGTCACATGCTAGGTCACAGGACTTGGGGGAAAAAACGAAAAAGGAAAATAAAATAACCTAAGTGGAAACTGAATTTCCTAAGAAATCATGGAGAAATAAATCCTCAGTTGCATGCTAGGTCACAGGACTTGGGAAAACAGAAAAAAAAAAGAAATTACTTAAGTGGAAATGAATTACCAAAGAAATCATGGAGAGATAAATCCGCAGTCACATGCTAGGTCACAGGACTTGAGGGAAAAAACGAAAAAGGAAAATAAAATAACCTAAGTGGAAACTGAATTTCCTAAGAAATCATGGAGAAATAAATCCTCAGTTGCATGCTAGGTCACAGGACTTGGGGGAAAAAACGAAAAAGGAAAATAAAATAACCTAAGTGGAAACTGAATTTCCTAAGAAATCATGGAGAAATAAATCCTCAGTTGCATGCTAGATCACAGGACTT
Organism: Artemia sinica; assembly: GCA_027921565.1. Lineage (NCBI taxonomy): Eukaryota > Metazoa > Arthropoda > Branchiopoda > Anostraca > Artemiidae > Artemia > Artemia sinica. The sequence continues at coordinate 53,658,195 of CM051269.1, forward strand.
GGGGGAAAAAACGAAAAACGAAAATAAAATAACCTAAGTGGAAACTGAATTTCCTAAGAAATCATGGAGAAATAAATCATCAGTTGCATGCTAGGTCACAGGACTTGGGAAAACAGAAAAAAAAAGAAATTACTTAAGTGGAAAATGAATTACCAAACAATCATGGAGAATTAAATCCGCAGTCACATGCTAGGTCACAGGACTTGGGGGAAAAAACGAAAAAGGAAAATAAAATGACCTAAGTGGAAACTGAATTTCCTAAGAAATCATGGAGAAATAAATCCTCAGTTGCATGCTAGGTCACAGGACTTGGGGAAAAAACGAAAAAGGAAAATAAAATAACCTAAGTGGAAACTGAATTTCCTAAGAAATCATGGAGAAATAAATCCTCAGTTGCATGCTAGGTCACAGGGCTTGGGGGAAAAAACAAAAAGGAAAATAAAATAACCTAAGTGGAAACTGAATTTCCTAAGAAATCATGGAGAGATAAACCCGCAGTCACATGCTAGGTCACAGGACTTGAGGGAAAAAACGAAAAAGGAAAATAAAATAACCTAAGTGGAAACTGAATTTCCTAAGAAATCATGGAGAAATAAATCCTCAGTTGCATGCTAGGTCACAGGACTTGGGAAAACAGAAAAAAAGGAAATTACTTAAGTGGAAAATGAATTACCAAAGAAATCATGGAGAGATAAATCAGCAGTCACATGCTAGGTCACAGGACTTGAGGGAAAAAACGAAAAAGGAAAATAAAATAACCTAAGTGGAAACTGAATTTCCTAAGAAATCATGGAGAAATAAATCCTCAGTTGCATGCTAGGTCACAGGACTTGGGGGAAAAAACGAAAAAGGAAAATAAAATAACCTAAGTGGAAACTGAATTTCCTAAGAAATCATGGAGAAATAAATCCTCAGTTGCATGCTAGATCACAGGACTTGGGGGAAAAAACGAAAAACGAAAATAAAATAACCTAAGTGGAAACTGAATTTCCAAAGAAATCATGGAGAAATAAATCCTCAGTTGCATGCTAGGTCACAGGACTTGTGAAAACAGAAAAAAAAAGAAATTACTTAAGTGGAAAATGAATTACCAAACAATCATGGAGAATTAAATCCGCAGTCACATGCTAGGTCACAGGACTTGGGGGAAAAAACGAAAAAGGAAAATAAAATGACCTAAGTGGAAACTGAATTTCCTAAGAAATCATGGAGAAATAAATCCTCAGTTGCATGCTAGGTCACAGGACTTGGGGGAAAAAACGAAAAAGGAAAATAAAATAACCTAAGTGGAAACTGAATTTCCTAAGAAATCATGGAGAAATAAATCCTCAGTTGCATGCTAGGTCACAGGGCTTGGGGGAAAAAACAAAAAGGAAAATAAAATAACCTAAGTGGAAACTGAATTTCCTAAGAAATCATGGAGAGATAAACCCGCAGTCACATGCTAGGTCACAGGACTTGAGGGAAAAAACGAAAAAGGAAAATAAAATAACCTAAGTGGAAACTGAATTTCCTAAGAAATCATGGAGAAATAAATCCTCAGTTGCATGCTAGGTCACAGGACTTGGGGGAAAAAACGAAAAAGGAAAATAAAATAACGTAAGTGGAAACTGAATTTCCTAAGAAATCATGGAGAAATAAATCCTCAGTTGCATGCTAGGTCACAGGGCTTGGGGGAAAAAACAAAAAGGAAAATAAAATAACCTAAGTGGAAACTGAATTTCCTAAGAAATCATGGAGAAATAAATCCTCAGTTGCATGCTAGGTCACAGGGCTTGGGGGAAAAAACAAAAAGGAAAATAAAATAACCTAAGTGGAAACTGAATTTCCTAAGAAATCATGGAGAGATAAACCCGCAGTCACATGCTAGGTCACAGGACTTGAGGGAAAAAACGAAAAAGGAAAATAAAATAACCTAAGTGGAAACTGAATTTCCTAAGAAATCATGGAGAAATAAATCCTCAGTTGCATGCTAGGTCACAGGACTTGAGGGAAAAAACGAAAAAGGAAAATAAAATAACCTAAGTGGAAACTGAATTTCCTAAGAAATCATGGAGAAATAAATCCTCAGTTGCATGCTAGGTCACAGGACTTGCGGAAAAAAAATAAAAGAAAAAGGAAAAAAAATAACCCAAGTGGAAAGTGAATTGCCTAAGAAATCATGGAGAAATAGATCCGCAGTTGCATGCTAGGTCACAGGACTTGGGGAAACAGAATAAAAAAAAACAAGTGGAAAGTGAATTGCTTAAGAAATCACGGAGAGATAAATCCGTAGTCCCATGCTAGGTCACAGAATTTGGGACAATTGAAAAAAAAAAATAAATAAACACGAAGGGAAAAAATGCATAAACTCAAGTTGAAGGTGAATTGCCTAAAAAATCATGAAGAAATAGATCCCGAGTCACATGCTATGCCACAGGACTTGGGTAAATAAAACAAAAACAAAATAAGAAAATAATAAACAAAAAGTAAAAAAAACGAATTAACTCAAGCGGAAAGAAAATTGCCTAAAAATCACGGAGAAATAGATCCTCAGTCACATGCTAGGTCACAGGATCTGGGAAATATGCCAATAAAAACAGTTGGTTCAGCCAAGTTTTTCCAAGAACTCTGATTTGAATTCTTTCCATTAGTTTGTAAACAAGAGGAATCTCTGGAATAGTTTCAACGATTTTAAAGAGTAAAAAATTCTTATTTTTTACTCTTTCTGTCTTAGTAATTAACTTAATATATTAATATAATAGTAATTAATAGACAGATTATTTTCTGTCTTAGTAAATTGAATTCCTAAAATTAACTTAATATGACTTTTAAATAATTATTAACATTGTTTTTTATCGTTTTATAATAAGCTATTATTTTAATATAATTTTTCATTGTCTTATAATAAGCTATTATTTCATTATGATGTTTTATTGTTTTATAATAATATTTGGTAATTTGATCAAAATAAATTATTTTTTGTCAGAGGAATCAATAAAAAGAAAAATCAAGGCCGAAGTTCTGAAGCTTTGTAAATCACTGGCGGATAATAAGAAACTTAATACTTTGACTAGATTAGGCATTACAATGTAATTAGCTTAAAACAGGTTGTCACAGAGGACCAAGGACACCCACAGAGCAAAGGAGTCAATTGTGATTTGTGAGGGGGGAACTTGATTTTTTGTCAGGTTTATTTTTCATTTTGTCTAGTAAGAAAGCTCCTTTTCTTCGCTCCGTCAACAAAGTTACGGTTACATCTTTTTTCCAGTTTTAATATCTTTTTTAGTTAATTTTTTTCTAACGTAAATGCGATAAAGGAGAAGAATAAAGGATAAGAGATGGATAAGAAGGATAAGAGAGGGGCCCCAGCTTACATATATATATATATATATATATATATATATATATATATATATATATATATATATATATATATATATATATATATATATATATATATATGTATATATATATATATATATATATATATATATATATATATATATATATATATATATATATATACATATATATATATATATATATATATATATATATATATATATATACTTGCTTCCGTTGGCAGGGGCCCCAGCTTACATATATATATATATATATATATATATATATATATATATATATATATATATATATATATATATATATATAATATATATATATATATATATATATATATATATATATATATATATATATATATTATATATATATATATATATATATATATATATATATATATATATATATATATATATATATATATATATATATATATATATATATATATATACTTGCTTCCGTTGGCAGCAGAGAATAACAAACCAATCCATCCGTGACAAACAAGACTGGCCAGCCTCTTGTGACACATATCATAAGAGTCCGCCGATGGAGATACCTTGGTCACGTACTACGTATGGACAATCTCCGACTACCAAATGCAGCGCTCCATTGGCAGCCATCGGGTCCACGCCGCAGGGGCAGACCCAGAAACACCCTGCGTCGAACGTACCAGACAGATCTCCGTAACCTGCACACATCAATCCAACCTCAGTGGGAAGACATACTTGCAGCAGCAAACCGGCGGGAAGATTGGCGGCTCCTTTTTGATGCCCGGGGTGCCTCTGGAGGCAAAGGCGGGTCTAAGGTAATATATATATATATATATATATATATATATATATATATATATATATATATATATATATATATATATACATATATATATATATATATATATATATATATATATATATATATATATATATATATATATATATATATATATATATATATATATGTATATATATATATATATATACATATTAATAACATAATCACATGTATGTAAATAAACAATCATGAAAAAATTTATATAGTAATTTGCACGAAAAAACAACAACAAAAAAACGCTAAATCTATATGCTGGGCTATCAGCCTTAAAAGAAATCAGTTAGTAATCAGCATGAAGTAGATTACTCATCTGTCTAGTAATCAGGAGCTGATGAGTTATTTCCAGAGTAATCATTAATCACTGGTAGAATATTTTCGCTAAATTTGTGTAGAAATTAATTTTGCGACTTACTGTCTAATAAGTTCAACAGCATCTTCATATTTCATACCAAGTTCAACTAAGGCAATTGCAACTAATACAGGAGCTCGTCCAAGACCAGCAACACAATGCACAGCAACACAGCTTTTGGGGTCTGTCGAAAAACGCTTACGGAGCAGTTCAAACCATTCCTCGACAATCTAGAGCAAAGATTTAATATAAACTGTAATTTGACAAAAATAGCGCTATCATACGATAAACATTCGAGAACCATGTACTAGTTATTTCAACCCCATATATCCAAAAATTATATTTTTTTAAAGAAGAATCCGTGTTTTTTTTTTTCGAAAATAATCGTATTAGAACGGTGACCATTTAGTATTAGGAAAGGGATTACTAGAACCATGCGCGTACGTAGTTTCTTGTCTAGGGGGGGGGGCAGCTTTAATTCCCCTTCTGAAAAATTTCCGGATACCCATTGATTAGAAAACACTGTCAAACTTGTTAAACACTTATGCTGCTTCTTTTCATCAAATTTATTTGACATAACACGAGGTAGTAATGTACACAGGGTTGCCACAACGGTTAGTTTTAAAGAGTTAAAATTGCCCAATTTTGCGTGCTGAGCAGCGATTTTCGATGCTACAGCAAAAACAAATTTTGTGCGTGCCGTGATACGATATCGATATCGGAACCGATATTTTGGCATTTCTGTTTATTTCCAGCTTTTTCAACCGTCTACCTTTTATCGACTGCTTTTTTAGCCATCTACCTTTTTTCAACTTCCTTTTCAGCCATATCTAGTCACTTTTTACAAGCAACTTTTTAACAACATTATAAGCAACATTATAGCAACGTTATAATAAAATTTAAACAAGAAAGCAGTGGATTTTTTTTTTAAATAAGCTGTTTGACGTTTTAGAACAAGAGATATCCAAAGTTTTAGTGTTCAGTTTTTTTTTTTTTTTTTTTTTTTTGTTTTGTTTTTTTTTTTTTTTTTTTTTTTTTTTTGCACATAGTGATTTACACATTAGAGGTTCTGGGGATGTTGAGCAAGAAATACTGGATAAAACTCGAACATTATCAATTATTACAAAATTTTATTATTTAGAATGTAGTCTTAGATGATGTTCGAGAAGCTACGCATCTTCCTGCATTCAAGGCCATGGTTTAAAGATACTTCTTCAAAAAAAAAACAAAAGGGAGGAAGCCATTGTTTGTTTTTATTTAGTTTTTTTTCACTCTTTTCTTCAGTAAGTATTTTATTTCTATTTTATTTATTTCAGTCTTGAATGAATGTCAGTTTTGTTTTTGACCTACTGCACGTATTCAACAGATCCCCTGGGACTTTCCCTGCACGTGAAGCAAACTACGTAATACTACGTTATAAAGTTTTTTGTTAATAAAAAATAATTGAATCTGAATCTTAAATGGCGACTTTTCAAATATTCGCTATGGTACTTTCTTGTGACTTTAGTATTTTTTTTTTTCAGTTGACACATTGTTATTATGCATGTGTCAGCGGTACTTGTGTATACTCACTCAAGTTTAGGCTGTTTAAAATTCGAGAACAAACTGGTTTCTTCGTTACTTTAGAAACAAATTTGGACTATATATTTGCAGATTAGGGAGCGTGGGGGTAAAATATAGTGGGTCTGCATACCTAATGTCTTAGGCACAATTATTCTGCATATTATGTAGTAAGAATTGTTTTCTAACTTCGCACTGTCCAAATACTTTACCACCAACCCCCCCCCCCCCCTAATGTACAAATATATAGCCAAAATTATATATTTCCTACCTATTCTGTCACTTGTCTTTGTCTTGTCTCACCCTAAGCTGAAAGAAACAAACGAAGAAACCGGTTTGTTCTCGAGTTTTACACAGCGTAAACTTGAGTTAGTGGCGTATAATACACAAGTACCTCAACGGTACTTACCGAAATTGTTGCTTTAATCGGTAAGTAATTTACTGATAACAGAAAAATTATATTGTACAAAGCAAATACCAATTTAAAGCTTGAGCAACTTGCATAACGTAAATGAATCCTATCCCTCTGGTAAGATTGTGATATTGAGTTGAAGTTCCGATCATTTGGACTGGTCCATGTACTGCACTCAGAGCCGTTCCTAGGATTAGTGGTGGCCAGGAAAAATTAATTAACGCGCCACCTCCGGACTGAAATATATGCGAAAATAGTAAAATTAAAGTGAGAAATCTGATCAGAGTGGGCAATCCCTCAGAAGCGGCGCCCAAGGCAGCTGACCCAGTTGCCCCCCTCCCCTGAACTGCTCTAAGTGCACTTATAGTTCTCCCAAAAAAACATGATATGAAGTCAAACTTTTGGTCGTACTGCCCTTTTGTCAGAGCATTCATTATTGAGCTAAAAAAAAAGTCAAAACATAACTTAACAAACATGGGGCGATGATGGTGCAACAGCCTACCCTCGTACATATGAGCATTTTGTTCATTTTAAGGTTTAACATTACAATCTTTTCATAAAATAGACTTTTTTTTACTTCCGGTTCATTTTTAACATCAAATTCAGAGCTATCCTAATATGAAGTGTTTCCAATGAAACTTTGAAAATGTGGACTTGAAATGCTTTTTAATGTACCTTCAATTTTCAAAGACTTTCCGCTACCCCAATAAGCAGTGGATTTTCAACTCAATCCTACTTTAAATTTCCAATCTTACTTTCTAGGGCTATAATGAGAGAAAGTTTGAGGTGGCTAGGCCAAGTTCTAAAGATGAAAGATGACAGATTGCCAAAGATCGTCCTTGTCGGCCAACCATATAGGGCCAAACGAAAAGCAGGTCGTCCCCGAATGGGCTGGGAGGAGGTCGTAAGGAAGGATTTAAGGGAGACTGGAACTTCTTGGCACGGTATAAAGAGGGAGGCTTTGAATAGATTGCGACGGAGAAGGAGTGTGCGTAGCTGGATTGGCCCAAAAAATCATAAAAAAATAATAAGCCATACGAAAACATGATTTGATTCCGCTTTCTAAGGCTGCAATGAATGAAAGAAAGGCAGTATCCAGGAGAGGCAGTTAAGGGGTTTGAACCCCCCTCCCCCCAAAAAAGAAAAAGAGTTGTTTGACTCGTAAAAACGTAACAAAAATGAATATAAACAAATTATTGATACATTTTTTAGTTTTTTATACCCCCCCCCCCCTAAAAACTCCTTTATACGACCCTGCAAGAAAGGTTAAGATTGCTAGGCCACGTTTTATGGATGAAGGATGGCAGAATGCCAAAGATTGTGCTTTTTGGCCATCCATCAGGACCGAGCGAAAAGCAGGTCGTCCCCGAACGAAAAGATAAAATTTGAGCTTCATGGGAGGAGGTAAAGATTGGAGCTTTTAAAATGGGATGCAAAAGGAGCAACCGTAGCTGTGTTGGTCTCCATCGTCTTGGGGTTGCATTAAGTTTTTAGCAACAGTAGTATATACAGGAAACCAATGGGATAAATTTTAGAGAAAATAAACATAAAAGTTATATTTTTGTGTGCCTCTTGCGTATCTGGTCACTGAGCATTCCTTTTAGGATTAAGTTATGCACCGCCTGGAAAAGCTATGCGTTCAGAGTTCGTACTTACGTCGTTAGGGGGATAGCTACCATCTTCAAAAACAAGGTCAGTGACAGTGATTCCGTTCTTCTTCAGTTCATCAACCTTGTACGATGGCTCGCAAACTCTAACGACGTCCTTGACATCATGCTTTTTCAGCTCCTAAAAATAATATTATAAATCAAATTCTGTAGTTGTGGGTTATTTTACCAATAAGAAAACAAAACAAGGTTAAACTAAATGAAAATGAATGCATCGTCGCAGTTGGCTGGTTGCTTAACTTCACACCGTTATACAAAAAGGTGCTCAGTTCGCTTTTTTCCGAATATTACAAGAGAGCAAAACTGAAAATTATTTTTATTTAACAAAAAAGAATATTTAAAATACTATTATGATATTTTCAAACAAACCATGTTTTGTTAATGAAATCAATAAAACATAAGTTAAATTAATAAATAAAACCAATAATAATTTATAAATTCAAGGATTAGAACACTTTAATTAAAAATTAATTCGAATACTAATTAATTAATTTATGAATTAACTGATTTTAATTGCACAACTAAATAAAATATATTAAATGAATAAAATTTGATAAAAATATGTTTTTTTTTTAATATTAGTCGCTGCGACCCAGCAAGTCTCCAGCAGCTTCTCCCCAGCATAGTCGTTTGTAATGGTTGTGGTTGATGCAATGGGACTATATATTGTGAATTTTTGTCATAAATAAACTAAACTGACACTTTTAAAAGTACTTACGTGTTATAGCGAAGTTGAAGTTGAGTTGAAGTTAGGTTAATCCTAAAGAAATATACCAAAATATGACAAAATATAATACTTTAGTAACAAAATTATGGAAACTATAACAGAGAATTATAGAAAGCTGGCCGCCCAGAACACATTATATTAAATACGATTCTAGGCGAATACCCCCTCCCGGAAAATACCCCCCCCCCAAAAAAAAAAAAATACCCCCCGTGGAAAATAAGGCTTTCCAAATTTGAGAATTTCATCTGAGTTTTATTTTTTTAATTTCCGTAGGGGGGGTGGAATTTTGGTACTTGTGTATTATGTGCCACTCACTCAAGTTTACGCTTTGTAAAATTCGAGAACACACCGGTTGTTTTGTTAGTTTTTTCGTTACTTTAGAAATAAATTTCCGCTATAGATTTGTACATCAGGGGGAGTAAGCATAACGGGTCGGCGGTATTTTCCACGAGGGTATTTTCCGCGGAGGGTATTTTCCGGGGGGATTTTCCGGGGGAAGGGGGTAAACGCCGGCCACTATTAAATACCTAGCCTAGCCACCTCTCTATATTAAATATTTAATTAAAAAATATATTATAAGGGCTGTTTCAAAAGTTTTTCAAAACATTTTTAGTTTTTAGGTTCGCATTTTAATGTAAGTTTTATATATATATAGACATAATTTTGTTGGTGTTGTGCTGAAGACGGCCCTTGGACATAGGGTCGAAATATCCACTGAGCTGAATTCCACTGTCTTGAGAAAAAATTCTGCCTATTGTTTCTAGGTGTGCTAGGGCTGTTTTAAAAGTTTTTAAAAACATTTTTAGTTTTAAAATTCGCATTTTAATATAATTTTTATATACTTAGATATGTTTTTGTTGGTTTTGTGCTGAAGACAGCCCTTGGACATAGGGTCGAAATATCCACTGAATTGAATTCCACTGTCTTGAGAAAAAAATGTCCCTATTGTTTCTTTTAAGAATAGTGTTAAAATACCATTAGAAAGTACTTATATATTTCAAGTATATTTCTTAGAAATGTGTTAACTAAATGTTTCTCAGCTCAATCTCGCTGCTAAGCTCAAACAATCTGTTCCATTTTCAAATTTATAAGAATATTACACAAATGGAAAAGGACATTTATAGATTCAATTTCTAGGAAACCCTTTAATAGCATCATCAAAAAAGCGGAATGACATGCAACCTCAAAAAAAAAACGTCCTAATAACACACTGAACCTGACCAGAAAAGATATACTAGCCAAATCACCTAAGGCCAGAATTACATCAATGACCCTTTAGTTGTATCTCAAGCCCCAGTAAACTTGGCCCGTTAAATTCACTGTCATTGCCAAAAACAAATCTAGTTACAACGGCCATGATTTAATAAAAATTCACCAAATAATTTTGTCGAAATTGTATTGAAAACTGATTACATTTCAATCAAATAGATATAGATTCAATTTCAGAAGACAAGTTTAAAATCTATATAGTAAAGATTCGTTTGCATCTCGACTTCCATCTAATTCATCTCCATGTAATCCCCGCTAAAATACGAGACATTTCAATAACTTAAATTTTTGAACAGATTGAAAGCTTTCCTATCTTCTCCTAAGGCTCATGGTTCCTGCCATGGATTCGAATGATATACGTATTTTTCCCTTGGGTGCAAGTTACAGCCGTAGGCTTGTCGCAAAATCGCATGTTTGACGGGGAATATAGACCTTATTGTATATTATTGACCTTATTATTTGAAATTGATTTATTGAGGTCTTATTTAATGAAATATATCGACATAAAAATTATTTCAAAAATTGGAATAAAGATTTTTATCTCCAAATCCACTAAAATTAAAGCAAAATTCCTTCTACAGGGAAAATTGAAATTTTTTAAGGCTAAGAACTTCAGTTGCACCCTCCAACTCTAATTTTTTTTTTATTTATTTCAGGGCACTTCCGATTCAAATTATCAGATTAAATGAGTCTCTTTTATTATCCTCCCCTCCTAAAAAAAAAAAAAAAATCAACATTGCCCCTAGCCCCAGAATCGGAGCATAATTCATGAATGATGCTGATTGAAAAGAAACGTAGCATGTCTAAACAGATGGATAGGTTGTGAATCATGACATGCTGATTAGAGACGTACGCAGGGGGAGGGACCCATCCCCTAAATCCTAATTCTTCTTGGATCTCTGTATAGCCTACTTCTTTTTCAAATTATTTAATAAAATGTTTCTTTCATTGTCCCTGCTCAAAAAAAAAAAAAATGTTTATTATTTCCCTTTCCTTCGAAAAAAAAAAAAAAAAATGCGCAAGTGCCTGTCTCTGATATTCAGGATCGCTAAAACTCAAACTCAGTAAACTCACCCAGACTCAATCCCACCCAATCAGTTCAGACTTACAAAATTCTTAGACATTAAACAACATAAGCCTTGTTTTCAGGCCACCCACATCCACCACGGAGGTCGACAGAGGTTTTGCAGATGTATCGTTTTGAGTGCCGTGTTCAACACGGCGAATGTCTTCTCAAAACTCGTGTTCAACCATGCTATTCTGCCGCATTACTATTTTGAGGAGCCCGTGTCCAACACGCTTGAAACCCGTAAGATGAAAACGCTTTAAAGTTTTGCTTGGTTGAACACGGAGAACCTGAAAACACAACTCTATATTGACACTAAACTGATATTGAAATTTTACCCAATCGACTCAACATTTACAACCCCAACCAAAATCTCACCTCAGGAAACTCGTCAACGAAAGTTGAACATAATAAATCCCGATAGAGAAAATCAACATATAAGACTCGAATCTCAACTGGAAACCAAAAATCAACAGCTAAAGTTAACCTAACACAGGGCAATATCAACTCATACCCAATAGGCTCAACCCTGTCAACCCAACCCAAAGTTGTTTTTTCAGGCGTCGGGTTTGAAGCGTGTTTTGAGCGGGTTCTACAAAAATCGTTTTTCTTCCTGTTTAACCCAACAAAGGTTTAAAGCGTTTCCACCTTACGAGTTCACGTTGGACACGGGTTCTTCAACATTTTAACGTGACAGAATAGCATGGTTGAACACAGGTTCTAAGAAGACTCAAACCCTTGTTGAACCTTACCTTAGATCCTCCTGCGCCACCAGGGGCGCCTAGGGCATCAGTGAATATTCGCCAATCGGGTCTGAGATGAGCCACTGCGTATACATCTTCTCAATCTGGTTGGAGAGAGGCATTCAGGCGGCATAGGTCACTGTTGTATGTTCGCCTCAATGTGTTTCGAGGTCTCCCTCGCTTCTGGCTTCCAACTGGCTGCCACTCAAGTGTAGACTCGGGATTCGATGGTTTTCCATTCTTAAAACGTGTCCGAGATACCTCCATCTACGGGATCTGATGGTGTCGGTTATTAGTGGTTGATTGGTGGTTCTCCGAGTGGTATCGTTTGAGACCCTTTCCGACCAATGTATACTCAGAATCCTCCTGAGGCAATTGTTCTCAAAAGCAAGAATCTTCTTCTCTTGTTGAATGTTTAACTGCCAAATGTCAGCGGCATACAGGAGGACTGGTAAAACGTTACTGTTGAGTAAGTGCAGCTTCAGGTGATTTGAATAATTCCTCGATTTCCAGATTCTTTTCAGTTGATTGAAGGCTGCGTTAGCTTGACCTATTCTAGTTATGACTTCTTTTGTGGTAGATCCAGTATCCTCAGATCCAGTAGATCCAGTATTCTGCCCAAATACTTGAACTGAATAACTTGTTCAATTTCCTCACCAGCACATGTGATATGTAGGGGGGAATAGGATGTTGCCATGGTTTTGTCTTTCCTGCATTTATTTTAAGACCAAGCTGGCTGGCTTTCACACTGACCCTGTGAATGAAGTACTGCAAACGTTGCATGCAACCCTGAACTAATGTTATGTCGTCTGCAAAATCTAAATAGCTGACTGTTACACCGGATGACAATTCAATGCCATCTGTTGTTGTGTTGCGAAGGGTATGGTCAATAGCTATTATAAAGAGCAGTGGTGACAACACGCATCCCTGTTTAACTCCACATAAGATTCTAAAGTATCTTGTTTGGCCTTCTGGCGTCTCAATGCAGCATTCACTCCCTTTGTACAATGACATAATTATCTTAATTATTCTTTCCGGAAAGCCGTTATAGTTCAGAATTTGCCACAAAGTTTCGCGGTCGACCGAATTGAAAGCCTTATTGAAGTCGATGAAAGCCATGTATATTTTGGACCGCCACTCTTGACTTTCCTCTGTGAGCATGCGTAAAGTGAAAATAAGATCTGCACAGGAACGTCCTGCACGGAACCCATATTGTTCATCTCTCAGGTGTTTATCTAGTTCGGTCTGTATCCCTTCCAAAATAACATGACAAAGCATTTTCCCGGGCACTGATAGCAAGCTGATTCCTCGCCAGTTTCCAGGAACAGTAGCATCACCCCTTTTGAAAAGTCTGACCAGTGAGCTTCTCTTCCATTCAGCTGGTACTTCTCTATTCTCCTAGATTTTGGTAAAGAACTTGACCCAGTATGAGATTTGCCCTGGGATTGATGCCTTAATCATCTCTGCTGTTATTCGGTCTTCACCGGGCGATTTACCATTTTTCAATTTCCTTGCTGAAGTACTTATCTCCATCACACTTGGTGGCCCATGACTGATATTCAGGGAAAAAAGTGGTATCGTTGGGATATTCGGGGGGTTTTCTGGTGGAGGTCTATTCAGAATTTTCTCAAAGTCTGACACCCATACTTCATTTACAACCTCTGGCTCTGTCTGTAAAGCACCAGAAGGGTCCCTAACGGGGCCATCTTGGGAGCGTTACTTTCCAATTATTTCATTTGTTATCTATAAAGGGCTCTAGAGTCACCTCTTTTGGCAGCTTCTTCTGCAAGTTTTGCCTTCCTTTCAATTTGACAACAGTGGTCATTTCTTGCGCTTTTTTTGACCACTTTGTCTGCTTCTGTAAAATTAGAACTTTTAAAGATCATTTGGCTTGGTACTTGATTCTGAAGAAGGGTTTGTTTTATACATTTTCTTTTCTGTATGAGGGCTCATGTCTTGTCTGAAAGCCACTTATCTTTCGTGCTCTTTTTGTAGCCAAGAATTTCTGAGGCAGCCGATTGAAAACAAGTCTTCATGTCCTTCCACATGTGTTCTTGATCTAACTGTTTTGGTTGAGAGAGATCTTGAAAGCGATTCGAAAGTTCTAACACAAAATCGTGCTTCAATGTTTTGTTTATCAGCTTGTCCGAGTCAAAAAGAGGGTCAGGACGAGGAGTCTTATTTGTATTTCTCCTCAACTTGATTTTAAATTTTGCCATCATAAGTGAGTGGTCAGATCCTTCATCAGCACCTCTATACGATCGTACATCAATGAGGCTTGAGCGCCACTTACGGCTAACTAAACAATGGTCTATTTGGTTTTTAGTTAAACCATCAGGAGAAGTCCAAGAATATTTGTGGATGTCAAGATGAGCAAATAAGCTCCCACCAACAATTATATCATTGGCTGCTGCAAAATCAACGAGCAATTCACCATTCTCATTTCGGTCTCCAAGCCCATGGTTACCTAGTACTTTGGGGCCATAATCCTGGTCGTTGCCAATCTTTGCATTAAAGTCTCAATGAAGTATGTTATGTCATGCCTAGGTATATCGTATGTTACCGCTTGTAAGGTTCTCTAAAATTGGTCTTTTATCTGTTCATTTGCTTCATTAGTCGGGGCATAGCAAACTACCACAGAAAGCTTGGCATGCAACCCAGTAAATCTAGCAGTGAGGATTCTGGCTGAGATTGGGGACCATTTGATCATGGCCTTTTTGGCTTCTTTTGTCATGATGAGAGCAACTCCTTGTTCCCTTCGTGAATCGGTTCCACTGAAAATAGTATTGTAGCCATTTGGTAGTTGATTTGATCCCGCACCAGTCCATCTCACTTCCGATAAAGCAAGTAAGTATAGATTACATCCAACCATTTCATTTACTACTCGTTCAGTTTTTGACGCTTGGGCCATTGTACGGACATTCCAAAAACCTAACCTGAGAGTATTTTTCACAGTCAGAAATCTTGTCCGGGGACAGGCAGTCGTCGTCGTTGAGTCGATTCTAGAACCGAGGCTTTGTTTCTTTGATGTTTCAGTTGCATATAGTCTTCTTACGGGTGTGGGTTGCAGGCCCACAGCCCAGCCCTCCCGCTTTATCCTGTCTTGGGACATAACTTAGAAAATCCAATACACGAATATTAAGACAGACCGTTTTTCATTGATAACATTTAACGTTTTTTTATCGTTTTTTATCGGTAACGATAACATTGGTAAGGTTTTTTATCGATATAATTTTGAACACAACGAATCCGTTGATTCCCGGAGACAAATACTGGTTCGAAGGAAAGCAGTGCCATACGTTTTACCTTTGTTTTCGATGATGTTTTATCCACTTTCCTTTTTTTTAAATTCGGCGCCCGCTGAAGCTGAAAAACCTCTATAACTGTCAAAGTCTTTCTCGTTAAAATTAAATTCTCAATTATTTCTTTTTTTGAAGATATATACGAACATGCCAGTTTCTCCTTAACCAATACAAACAATCGAAAGTAATTGTCACTGTTCTTGGTAGATTAAAGAAGGGCGCTCTAAGGCAGTTACCAATTCTGATGAGTTAATTATAGTGTAGTATAATTTACGAGAGCTTAATTAAAGTAAACCAGATAATTTGTCTGGAGCAGTCAAGGGATTGCAAAATAAACATTTCTTCACGCAGATTGTGAAATCGATTGTTCAACCAAGCAAAGCAAGAATCAAAACTGGAATTTAAGGAATTAATTTCCCAAGATAAGCATCTCGTTTTCACTGGATTATCTCAAAATTTTTAGCAATACAAAAATAACAAGAAAATAATTCTGATACGGATGATACTGATTCTGAGGATGGGATTCAGAGATTCCATCAGTAAGCAGCGCAAAAGCGACCCTTTTCCATAGGGAATTTGCAAAAATATTAAATATATAGATATTGAACATTTTGAGCATAACTCAATGAAGCATGAAATATAAATCCATCCTTTCCTAATCACTGATTTCAAAATAATTTATTTTTCTATTATTCGTTTTGAGCTGTCAAAGTGTGAGGATAGAGGCAGAGAGAATGGAGATATTCAATCGTGGCCGGCGTTTACCCCCCCCCCCCCCGGCAAATACCCCAAGTGGAAAATATGGCTTTCCAAATTTGAGAATTTTTTTTTTATTTTTTTTTTATTTCCGTAGGGGGAAGGAATTTTGGTACGTTTGTATTATGCGCCACTCACTCAAGTTTACGCTGTGTAAAATTCGAGGACTCACCAGTTTTTTCGTTAGTTTCTTCGTTACTTTAGAAATAAATTTGGGCAATATATTTGCATATTAGGGGGGGGGGGTAAAGTATAGCAGGTCTGCATGCAAAATGTGTCCGGTACAAGTATTACTTTACTTGCACTTGTAGCAGGACTCAAGCATCTCCGCTCTCCTTGGCGTCCAGTAGCTTCGTCATTATAGTAAGCCAAGAGTCTAGGTCGTTTGCGAGTGGCTCAATCAAATCGAGCCAGGACTTTCCCCATCTTCGTCCATACTTCTTGAAGCCACCGATTGAGTCTAGGTCAGCCTTGATGCAGGCGAGCCACGTTTTCTTTTGTCCCCCATGTCGCTTTTTCCATCCCGAAAGAGGTGCACATCTGAGCACTTTATTGAGAAAGGTGTGGTGTGGGCGGCGAAATGTATGGCCGAACCATCGGAGTCTTCTTTGTTTAATTATAATGGCCCAAATCAGAACGCTGATAGCAGATTTTTCGGAGTTCGACATTGCTGACACGATCACGGAGTTTAATGCCAATGATTCTCCTTAAACATGAATGGTCAAATATGTTGAGGGCTTGAATGTCGGATACTTTCATGGTCCATGTCTCATATCCGTATAGTAAGACAGACCGAACAAGGGCCTGGTAAATCCTTATTCTTGTCTTCAGACGAACATTTTTCTGGTTCCATAGAGAGTCATTTAGCTGGATGAAGACCAGTTGCTAAAGCAATTCTTGCCTGTATTTCTGATGTGCATCCTCCTACTGGGTCTATCAGATAGCCTAGGTAATTGAATTCATGTATCTCATCTATGGGCGACTGTTCTAGTAAAATTGGGGGGTCTTGAGATGATATACCAGACGCCATAACTTTTGTCTTCGAGGAGCTTATTTTCAGGCCGACCAGAGAAGATTCTTCAGCTACCTTCGATAGCATAGATTGGGCTTCTGAACGAGATTCAGCTAACAAGCAAATATCGTCGGCGTAGTCCAGATCGGTGATCACAAAATTGTGACTTACTTCAACGCCTGAAAAGGTCGTCATTGCTCTGGTCATAATGCTCTGGTACAAGTATTCTGCATATTAGATAAATAGGTAGAGAAATGTATTTTAAAGCCAAATATACGGCCATGAACATAGTAAAATCAAACAGTTCGTGGTAACGAACTGTAAGTAAGGAGCGACCCGGCTCAATAGTAACCGAAACTCTAAAGACGGAATTTTGATGCCAATAGATACATCAGAAGAACCAGATTTTTATGCTGATTTCAAATATACAAGTTTCATCAAGTTTAGTCTTACCCATCAAAAGTTACGCGCCTGAGAAAATTTGCCTTATTTTCAAAAAAAGGGGGAAACAACCCCTAAAAATTGGGAGGGCAACTTGGCCCCCTTTAACGCTCATATTTTTCCCGAAGTCACCAAATCAAAATTTTGAGATAGCCATTTTGTTCAGCATAGTCGAAAATTTAATTAATATGTCTTTGAGGATGACTTAATCCCCCAAAGTTCCCGGGGGAAGGGCTGCAAGTTATAAACTTTGCCCATTGTCTACATATAGTATTGGTTATTGGGAAGTATACAGGCGTTTTCAGGAGGAATTTTTTTCTAGTGGGGGGTCGAGGTTGGAGTAGGGGTTACGGGGAGGATATTTCCATGGAGGATATTTCATTGGGGGAAGGGACATTTCCATGAAGGGGGTGCCAGATTTCCCAGCATTATTTAAAAACGATCAGAAATTAAATAAAAAAAACAAGTTCTTTTCAACTAAAAGTAAGGAGCAACATTAAAACTTAAAACGAACAGAAATTATTACGTATATGAGGGGGTCCTCCCCCAAGTCAATACCTCGCTCTTTACGCTAAAGTTTTTTTTAGTTCTTTCAAAGAGCTATCTATTCTAATTAACCGGCCTTTGTGATTCGAACAAAATTCGAACTTTGGTGTAAAGAGCGAGGTATTGACTAGGGAGCGAACTCCCTAATATACGTAATAAAAACATACGAATATAGAAATTTGTTACGTAAGTTAATTCGTAAGTTAAGTCAGAACAAAATTTCGAGAAAGCCAATTAGCCAAAAAAAGGAAAATTAATATGCAGATTTCGTTTTAATTATTCGTGTACGGTGAGCAAAAATAAAAGCTGCATTAACTAAAAAACGATCAGAAATTAAATAAAAAAAAACAATTTTTTTAAACTGAAAGTAAGGAGCGACATTAAAACTTAAAACGAACAGAAATTATTCCGTATATGAAAGGGGCTGTCCCCTCCTCAACGCCTCGCTCTTTACGCTAAAGTTTTATATTGTTTTAAAAAATAAAGCTGTAAGACAGAGTCAAACTTTAGCGTAAAGAGCGAGGCGTTGAGTAGGGGACAGCCCCTTTCATATACGGAATAATTTCTGTTCGTTTTAAGTTTTGATGTCGCTCCTTACTTTCAGTTAAAAAAAAACTTGTTTTTTTAGTTAATGACATAAATGAAAGGCACAAATAACATAAACTTTGATCAGCGATCATCATAAAACAATTAAATGAAACACTACATTAACCTAATAGTAGTCGCTAATACTTGGAAAAACGTTTATTGAAAAAAAACACTTAAATGAAACATTAAATTTACTTTATAATGGGATTTTTTTTTCTTTTTAGTTAACAAAATTTCCAGGTACCTCGCTATTCTTCTGTAATTTTTTAGTGGCTATATACCTAGAAAGAATTATTTTCTGACTTTAAACTGTCCAAATACTTTACTCCCCCGGTAAATAACCCCCCGTGGAAAAGAAGGCTTTCCAAATTTGAGAGTTTTATTTGAGTTTATTTTTTTTTTTAATTTCCGTAGGGGAAAGAAGTTTTGGTACTTGTGTATTATGGGCTTAACGAGCTTAACGAGAGACAAGACAAAGACAAGTGACAGAAAATATGAGAAATATACAATTTGGGCTATATATTTGCACATAAGGGGGGGGGGGTGTATTTTCTGCGGGGGGTATTTTCTGGGGGGGGGGGTAAACGCCTAGAACCATTCAATCAGTAAGGAGCATGGGGTGAGCTTTTTCCTTAGCGGATTTCTGAAAATGTTGAAATATGTAAAAATGTAGAATTTTGACCACAAAAAGAATAAAAGTAAACAAACTCTTCCTTCCCTTAAAAATCACCTAATCCTTTAACGTTATGCAACTTTAGCCTTAGCAAGTTTCCGAAAACGTTGAAATATGTAAAAATCTAGAATTTTGACCACAAAAAGAATAAAAGTAAACAAACTCTTCCTTCCCTTAAAAATCACCTAATCCTTTAACGTTATGCAACTTTAGCCTTAGCAAGTTTCCGAAAACGTTGAAATATGTAAAAATCTAGAATTTTGACCACAAAAAGAATAAAAGTAAACAAACTCTTCCTTCCCTTAAAAATCACCTAATCCTTTAACGTTATGCAACTTTAGCCTTAGCAGTTTCCGAAAACGTTGAAATATTTAAAAATCTAGAATTTTGACCACAAAAAGAATAAAAGTAAACAAACTCTTCCTTCCCTTAAAAATCACCTAATCCTTTAACGTTATGCAACTTTAGCCTTAGCAAGTTTCCGCAAACGTTGAAATTTTTAAAAATCTAGAATTTTGACCACAAAAAGAATAAAAGTAAACAAACTCTTCCTTCCCTTAAAAATCACCTAATCCTTTAACGTTATGCAACTTTAGCCTTAGCAGTTTCCGAAAACGTTGAAATATTTAAAAATCTAGAATTTTGACCACAAAAAGAATAAAAGTAAACAAACTCTTCCTTCCCTTAAAAATCACCTAATCCTTTAACGTTATGCAACTTTAGCCTTAGCAAGTTTCCGAAAACGTTGAAATATTTAAAAATCTAGAATTTTGACCACAAAAAGAATAAAAGTAAACAAACTCTTCCTTCCCTTAAAAATCACCTAATCCTTTAACGTTATGCAACTTTAGCCTTAGCAAGTTTCCGAAAACGTTGAAATATTTAAAAATCTAGAATTTTTACCACAAAAAAAATAAAAGTAAACAAACTCTTCCTTCCCTTAAAAATCACCTAATCCTTTAACGTTATGCAACTTTAGCCTTAGCAAGTTTCCGAAAACGTTGAAATATTTAAAAATCTAGAATTTTGACCACAAAAAGAATAAAAGTAAACAAACTCTTCCTTCCCTTAAAAATCACCTAATCCTTTAACGTTATGCAACTTTAGCCTTAGCAAGTTTCCGAAAACGTTGAAATATGTAAAAATCAAGAATTTTGACCACAAAAAGAATAAAAGTAAACAAACTCCTCCTTCCCTTAAAAATCACCTAATCCTTTAACGTTATGCAACTTTAGCCTTAGCAAGTTTCCGAAAACGTTGAAATATTTAAAAATCTAGAATTTTGACCACAAAAAGAATAAAAGTAAACAAACTCTTCCTTCCCTTAAAAATCAGCTAATCCTTTAACGTTATGCAACTTTAGCCTTAGCAAGTTTCCGAAAACGTTGAAATATTTAAAAATCTAGAATTTTGACCACAAAAAGAATAAAAGTAAACAAACTCTTCCTTCCCTTAAAAATCACCTAATCCTTTAACGTTATGCAACTTTAGCCTTAGCAAGTTTCCGAAAACGTTGAAATATTTAAAAATCTAGAATTTTGACCACAAAAAGAATAAAAGTAAACAAACTCCTCCTTCCCTTAAAAATCACCTAATCCTTTAACGTTAAACAACTTTAGCCTTAGCAAGTTTCCGAAAACGTTGAAATATTTAAAAATCTAGAATTTTGACCACAAAAAGAATAAAAGTAAACAAACTCTTCCTTCCCTTAAAAATCACCTAATCCTTTAACGTTATGCAACTTTAGCCTTAGCAAGTTTCCGAAAACGTTGAAATATTTAAAAATCTAGAATTTTGACCACAAAAAGAATAAAAGTAAACAAACTCTTCCTTTCCTTAAAAATCACCTAATCCTTTAACGTTATGCAACTTTAGCCTTAGCAAGTTTCCGAAAACGTTGAAATATGTAAAAATCTAGAATTTTGACCACAAAAAGAATAAAAGTAAACAAACTCTTCCTTCCCTTAAAAATCACCTAATCCTTTAACGTTATGCAACTTTAGCCTTAGCAAGTTTCCGAAAACGTTGAAATATTTAAAAATCTAGAATTTTGACCACAAAAAGAATAAAAGTAAACAAACTCCTCCTTCCCTTAAAAATCACCTAATCCTTTAACGTTATGCAACTTTAGCCTTAGCAAGTTTCCGAAAACGTTGAAATATTTAAAAATCTAGAATTTTAAATACAAAAAGAATAAAAGTAAACAAACTCTTCCTTCCCTTAAAAATCACCTAATCCTTTAACGTTATGCAACTTTAGCCTTAGCAAGTTTCCGAAAACGTTGAAATATGTAAAAATCTAGAATTTTGACCACAAAAAGAATAAAAGTAAACAAACTCCTCCTTCCCTTAAAAATCACCTAATCCTTTAACGTTATGCAACTTTAGCCTTAGCAAGTTTCCGAAAACGTTGAAATATGTAAAAATGTAGAATTTTGACCACAAAAAGAATAAAAGTAAACAAACTCTTCCTTCCCTTAAAAATCACCTAATCCTTTAACGTTATGCAACTTTAGCCTTAGCAAGTTTCCGAAAACGTTGAAATATGTAAAAATCTAGAATTTTGACCACAAAAAGAATAAAAGTAAACAAACTCTTCCTTCCCTTAAAAATCACCTAATCCTTTAACGTTATGCAACTTTAGCCTTAGCAAGTTTCCGAAAACGTTGAAATATGTAAAAATCTAGAATTTTGACCACAAAAAGAATAAAAGTAAACAAACTCTTCCTTCCCTTAAAAATCACCTAATCCTTTAACGTTATGCAACTTTAGCCTTAGCAGTTTCCGAAAACGTTGAAATATTTAAAATCTAGAATTTTGACCACAAAAAGAATAAAGTAAACAAACTCTTCCTTCCCTTAAAAATCACCTAATCCTTTAACGTTATGCAACTTTAGCCTTAGCAAGTTTCCGAAAACGTTGAAATTTTTAAAAATCTAGAATTTTGACCACAAAAAGAATAAAAGTAAACAAACTCTTCCTTCCCTTAAAAATCACCTAATCCTTTAACGTTATGCAACTTTAGCCTTAGCAAGTTTCCGAAAACGTTGAAATATTTAAAAATCTAGAATTTTGACCACAAAAAGAATAAAAGTAAACAAACTCTTCCTTCCCTTAAAAATCACCTAATCCTTTAACGTTATGCAACTTTAGCCTTAGCAAGTTTCCGAAAACGTTGAAATATTTAAAAATCTAGAATTTTGACCACAAAAAGAATAAAAGTAAACAAACTCTTCCTTCCCTTAAAAATCACCTAATCCTTTAACGTTATGCAACTTTAGCCTTAGCAAGTTTCCGAAAACGTTGAAATATTTAAAAATCTAGAATTTTGACCACAAAAAGAATAAAAGTAAACAAACTCTTCCTTCCCTTAAAAATCACCTAATCCTTTAACGTTATGCAACTTTAGCCTTAGCAAGTTTCCGAAAACGTTGAAATATTTAAAAATCTAGAATTTTGACCACAAAAAGAATAAAAGTAAACAAACTCTTCCTTCCCTTAAAAATCACCTAATCCTTTAACGTTATGCAACTTTAGCCTTAGCAAGTTTCCGAAAACGTTGAAATATGTAAAAATCTAGAATTTTGACCACAAAAAGAATAAAAGTAAACAAACTCTCCTTCCCTTAAAAATCACCTAATCCTTTAACGTTATGCAACTTTAGCCTTAGCAAGTTTCCGAAAACGTTGAAATATTTAAAAATCTAGAATTTTGACCACAAAAAGAATAAAAGTAAACAAACTCTTCCTTCCCTTAAAAATCACCTAATCCTTTAACGTTATGCAACTTTAGCCTTAGCAAGTTTCCGAAAACGTTGAAATATTAAAAATCTAGAATTTTGACCACAAAAAGAATAAAAGTAAACAAACTCTTCCTTCCCTTAAAAATCACCTAATCCTTTAACGTTATGCAACTTTAGCCTTAGCAAGTTTCCGAAAACGTTGAAATATTTAAAAATCTAGAATTTTGACCACAAAAAGAATAAAAGTAAACAAACTCCTCCTTCCCTTAAAAATCACCTAATCCTTTAACGTTATGCAACTTTAGCCTTAGCAAGTTTCCGAAAACGTTGAAATATTTAAAAATCTAGAATTTTGACCACAAAAAGAATAAAAGTAAACAAACTCTTCCTTCCCTTAAAAATCACCTAATCCTTTAACGTTATGCAACTTTAGCCTTAGCAAGTTTCCGAAAACGTTGAAATATTTAAAAATCTAGAATTTTGACCACAAAAAGAATAAAAGTAAACAAACTCTTCCTTCCCTTAAAAATCACCTAATCCTTTAACGTTATGCAACTTTAGCCTTAGCAAGTTTCCGAAAACGTTGAAATATTTAAAAATCTAGAATTTTGACCACAAAAAGAATAAAAGTAAACAAACTCTTCCTTCCCTTAAAAATCACCTAATCCTTTAACGTTATGCAACTTTAGCCTTAGCAAGTTTCCGAAAACGTTGAAATATTTAAAAATGTAGAATTTTGACCACAAAAAGAATAAAAGTAAACAAACTCCTCCTTCCCTTAAAATCACATAATCCTTTAACGTTATGCAACTTTAGCCTTAGCAAGTTTCCGAAAACGTTGAAATATTTAAAATCTAGAATTTTGACCACAAAAAGAATAAAAGTAAACAAACTCTTCCTTCCCTTAAAAATCACCTAATCCTTTAACGTTATGCAACTTTAGCCTTAGCAAGTTTCCGAAAACGTTGAAATATTAAAAAATCTAGAATTTTGACCACAAAAAGAATAAAAGTAAACAAACTCTTCCTTCCCTTAAAAATCACCTAATCCTTTAACGTTATGCAACTTTAGCCTTAGCAAGTTTCCGAAAACGTTGAAATATGTAAAAATCTAGAATTTTGACCACAAAAAGAATAAAAGTAAACAAACTCCTCCTTCCCTTAAAAATCACCTAATCCTTTAACGTTATGCAACTTTAGCCTCAGCAAGTTTCCGAAAACGTTGAAATATTTAAAAATCTAGAATTTTGACCACAAAAAGAATAAAAGTAACAAACTCTTCCTTCCCTTAAAAATCACCTAATCCTTTAACGTTATGCAACTTTAGCCTTAGCAAGTTTCCGAAAACGTTGAAATATGTAAAAATGTAGAATTTTGACCACAAAAAGAATAAAAGTAAACAAACTCCTCCTTCCCTTAAAAATCACCTAATCCTTTAACGTTATGCAACTTTAGCCTTAGCAAGTTTCCGAAAACGTTGAAATATTTAAAAATCTAGAATTTTGACCACAAAAAGAATAAAAGTAACAAACTCTTCCTTCCCTTAAAAATCACCTAATCCTTTAACGTTATGAAACTTTAGCCTTAGCAAGTTTCCGAAAGCGTTGAAATATGTAAAATGTAGAATTTGACCACAAAAAGAATAAAAGTAAACAAACTCCTCCTTCCCTTAAAAATCACCTAATCCTTTAACGTTATGCAACTTTAGCCTTAGCAAGTTTCCGAAAACGTTGAAATATGTAAAAATGTAGAATTTTGACCACAAAAAGAATAAAAGTAAACAAACTCCTCCTTCCCTTAAAAATCACCTAATCCTTTAACGTTATGCAACTTTAGCCTTAGCAAGTTTCCGAAAACGTTTAAATATTTAAAAATCTAGAATTTTGACCACAAAAAGAATAAAAGTAAACAAACTCTTCCTTCCTTTAAAAATCACCTAATCCTTTAACGTTATGCAACTTTAGCCTTAGCAAGTTTCCGAAAACGTTGAAATATGTAAAAATCTAGAATTTTGACCACAAAAAGAATAAAAGTAAACAAACTCCTCCTTCCCTTAAAAATCACCTAATCCTTTAACGTTATGCAACTTTAGCCTTAGCAAGTTTCCGAAAACGTTGAAATATTTAAAAATCTAGAATTTTGACCACAAAAAGAATAAAAGTAACAAACTCTTCCTTCCCTTAAAAATCACCTAATCCTTTAACGTTATGCAACTTTAGCCTTAGCAAGTTTCCGAAAACGTTGAAATATGTAAAAATGTAGAATTTTGACCACAAAAAGAATAAAAGTAAACAAACTCCTCCTTCCCTTAAAAATCACCTAATCCTTTAACGTTATGCAACTTTAGCCTTAGCAAGTTTCCGAAAACGTTGAAATATTTAAAAATCTAGAATTTTGACCACAAAAAAGAATAAAAGTAAACAAACTCTTCCTTCCCTTAAAAATCACCTAATCCTTTAACGTTATGCAACTTTAGCCTTAGCAAGTTTCCGAAAACGTTGAAATATTTAAAAATCTAGAATTTTGACCACAAAAAGAATAAAAGTAAACAAACTCTTCCTTCCCTTAAAAATCACCTAATCCTTTAACGTTATGCAACTTTAGCCTTAGCAAGTTTCCGAAAACGTTGAAATATGTAAAAATCTAGAATTTTTACCACAAAAAGAATAAAAGTAAACAAACTCCTCCTTCCCTTAAAAATCACCTAATCCTTTAACGTTATGCAACTTTAGCCTTAGCAAGTTTCCGAAAACGTTGAAATATGTAAAAATCTAGAATTTTGACCACAAAAAGAATAAAAATAAACAAACTCTTCCTTCCCTTAAAAATCACCTAATCCTTTAACGTTATGCAACTTTAGCCTTAGCAAGTTTCCGAAAACGTTGAAATATGTAAAAATCTAGAATTTTGACCACAAAAAGAATAAAAGTAAACAAACTCCTCCTTCCCTTAAAAATCACCTAATCCTTTAACGTTATGCAACTTTAGCCTTAGCAGGTTTCCGAAAACGTTGAAATATTTAAAAATCTAGAATTTTGACCACAAAAAGAATAAAAGTAAACAAACTCCTCCTTCCCTTAAAAATCACCTAATCCTTTAACGTTATGCAACTTTAGCCTTAGCAAGTTTCCGAAAACGTTGAAATATTTAAAAATCTAGAATTTTGACCACAAAAAGAATAAAAGTAAACAAACTCTTCCTTCCCTTAAAAATCGCCTAATCCTTTAACGTTATGCAACTTTAGCCTTAGCAAGTTTCCGAAAACGTTGAAATATTTAAAAATCTAGAATTTTGACCACAAAAAGAATAAAAGTAAACAAACTCTTCCTTCCCTTAAAAATCACCTAATCCTTTAACGTTATGCAACTTTAGCCTTAGCAAGTTTCCGAAAACGTTGAAATATTTAAAAATCTAGAATTTTGACCACAAAAAGAATAAAAGTAAACAAACTCTTCCTTCCCTTAAAAATCACCTAATCCTTTAACGTTACGCAACTTTAGCCTTAGCAAGTTTCCGAAAACGTTGAAATATTTAAAAATCTAGAATTTTGACCACAAAAAGAATAAAAGTAAACAAACTCCTCCTTCCCTTAAAAATCACCTAATCCTTTAACGTTATGCAACTTTAGCCTTAGCAAGTTTCCGAAAACGTTGAAATATTTAAAAATCTAGAATTTTGACCACAAAAAGAATAAAAGTAAACAAACTCTTCCTTCCCTTAAAAATCACCTAATCCTATAACGTTATGCAACTTTAGCCTTAGCAAATTTCCGAAAACGTTGAAATATTTAAAAATCTAGAATTTTGACCACAAAAAGAATAAAAGTAAACAAACTCTTCCTTCCCTTAAAAATCACCTAATCCTTTAACGTTATGCAAATTTAGCCTTAGCAAGTTTCTGAAAACGTTGAAATATTTAAAAATCTAGAATTTTGACCACAAAAAGAATAAAAGTAAACAAAACTCCTCCTTCCCTTAAAAATCACCTAATCCTTTAACGTTATGCAACTTTAGCCTTAGCAAGTTTCCGAAAACGTTGAAATATTTAAAAATCTAGAATTTTGACCACAAAAAGAATAAAAGTAAACAAACTCTTCCTTCCCTTGAAAATCACCTAATCCTTTAACGTTATGCAACTTTAGCCTTAGCAAGTTTCCGAAAACGTTGAAATATTTAAAAATCTAGAATTTTGACCACAAAAAGAATAAAAGTAAACAAACTCCTCCTTCCCTTAAAAATCACCTAATCCTTTAACGTTATGCAACTTTAGCCTTAGCAAGTTTCCGAAAACGTTGAAATATTTAAAAATCTAGAATTTTGACCACAAAAAGAATAAAAGTAAACAAACTCCTCCTTCCCTTAAAAATCACCTAATCCTTTAACGTTATGCAACTTTAGCCTTAGCAAGTTTCCGAAAACGTTGATATATTTAAAAATCTAGAATTTTGACCACAAAAAGAATAAAAGTAAACAAACTCTTCCTTCCCTTAAAAATCACCTAATCCTTTAACGTTATGCAACTTTAGCCTTAGCAAGTTTCCGAAAACGTTGAAATATGTAAAAATCTAGAATTTTGACCACAAAAAGAATAAAAGTAAACAAACTCTTCCTTTCCTTAAAAATCACCTAATCCTTTAACGTTATGCAACTTTAGCCTTAGCAAGTTTCCGAAAACGTTGAAATATTTAAAAATCTAGAATTTTGACCACAAAAAGAATAAAAGTAAACAAACTCCTCCTTCCCTTAAAAACCACCTAATCCTTTAACGTTATGCAACTTTAGCCTTAGCAAGTTTCCGAAAACGTTGAAATATTTAAAAATCTAGAATTTTGACCACAAAAAGAATAAAAGTAAACAAACTCCTCCTTCCCTTAAAAATCACCTAATCCTTTAACGTTATGCAACTTTAGCCTTAGCAAGTTTCCGAAAACGTTGAAATATTTAAAAATCTAGAATTTTGACCACAAAAAGAATAAAAATAAACAAACTCTTCCTTCCCTTAAAAATCACCTAATCCTTTAACGTTATGCAACTTTAGCCTTAGCAAGTTTCCGAAAACGTTGAAATATGTAAAAATCTAGAATTTTGACCACAAAAAGAATAAAAGTAAACAAACTCCTCATTCCCTTAAAAATCACCTAATCCTTTAACGTTATGCAACTTTAGCCTTAGCAAGTTTCCGAAAACGTTGAAATATTTAAAAATCTAGAATTTTGACCACAAAAATACAATAAAAACAAAATAAAAACTCCTCCTTCCCTTAAAATCACCTAATCCTCCTTGTGCACCTTTAACCTTAGCGAGTTTCTGAAAATGTTGAAATATGTAAAAATCTAGAATTTTGAGCACAAAAATACCATAAAACAAAGAAAAAATTCCCGCTTCCCTTAAAAACACCTAATAGTTTAACCTTGTGCGTCTTAAATATAATTCTTATTTTCTGTATACTCTCGTATTTCTATGTTTCCAAAAAAAATTCCTTCTTTTTCCTTTTTTTATTTTCATCTTGTATTTTGTTTCACGGATTTCAATCTATATTTTTATAACTTTCGCACTGAGGATGGTAGAGCGAAGATCTCAGCTGAAATATTTGCATTCTTCCTTCTTCAGTTGCTGTAAATTTTCTCCATTTACTAATTTTCTTCATTTTATTGTTAGCCGTTGTTAATATTCTGTTTCTTGCCCCTATTGATACTTTATGCATTAAATATATGTTATTAAAATATATATTAAAATATTAAATATATGCATTAAAATATATATTAAATAGATATTTTATGCATTAAATGATATTTTATGCATTAAATATCATACCATAGCTTCAACGAAGATATTTCTATTAGAAATTAGGACCCATTTAAAAACTAGCTCCATTTTTCTTCTTATTCATCATTTCAAAGTACAGTTTCCTATTAAGCAAGACATCCGGGCAACAAAAATGTTACACCGAGAAAACATTTAACTTAAAAATATAATCATTTTACTACCAATTTGCTTTTTCTACTACCGACAATTTATTTTTATTGGACATAAAATGTAAATGGGCATAAAATCTCTGCAATATATGCAAAGAAACTTCTTCCTGGGAAGACATGCTAAAAAAAAAAAAAACAATAATAAAAAAAAACTTGAAATCCTTTCTTTTTGCTATAATGGTTTTGAAGACAGGTGTTTTTCTATTTTCCAGTTAATTTATTTTTCCTTAAGTTGAAAGATGCTTTTCCACAACTTTTTTTGACACGCGCGATGACACTAGCGATTTTTTTGAAATTTTTTTGACATTTACACGATCTGGTGATTGGTTGGAAAACATACCCGATATATTTCTCTGCAGAAAACCAAAGACAATTGTCATTTTACCCATCGATGCAGGTTGATCCTTCATTTGATTTTGACCACTGGCGGAACCAGGGGGCATCCCCCTCCTCCAAAGGTTTTTTTTATGGTGACCTCTTATCTTGTTTTTTTTTCTTTTTTTAGTCTTTTTTAGAACAAATTTGTCAATTTGGTCAATTATTGGCACTTTTCTCACCCCCCCCCCCCCAAGATTTTGCTCTAAACCCACCCCTTGATTTGACCAACTTTAGTCAGCGAAACTTAAATTAATAAAAGTCAAAGTGTTTACAATTAGGACATTCGGACGTAAAAACAATTTAGAACTGATTAATACTTCAGAACTGCTTGTTTTTGAACCACCAAAGGTGTTTTTTTAGCATTAGATATCAATGCTTGTCTATACCTATTTTTATACAGGGATGTCAGTAGGGGGATAGGAAGGATGGCAATCCCCCTAGATTTTGAAAATAAATTTTCTCGTATGTTCATTGAAAAAGAAATTAAATCAACCTATAGTCTTAAAATAAAATTCCCCCCCCCTGCAGTTTTGTGAGTTGACAACCCTTGAAAAAGACATTACTCCTGCCTGCCCGCCCTTAAGATAAAAAGTTGGCAGTGGAAGACGATTAAGTTCAATTAGGCTTCTTATTTTTACATGGAACCAGGTCATAGTTTGTTTTTGTGTGGAATCAAGACTTACCTGGTTTTGTATCGAGTTATTATCCAATTTTTTCTTATATTTATCACAACAAAAAAGTTTTGAGCCCCTCAAAATTTCCTAAGCCTCAGAAATTTTCAAAAGGGCATCTCAGAAATTTTGGTGTGTCCAAACTTTATGTACAAAAAACGTCCAAAAGACATCTATTTCTGAGGAATTAGAACCCAAACCCAGAAAATTCTCAGATATTCCTGAATTTCTGTCTATATACACGCTAAAGTGTTGACTAGTGGCTTGGCCTTCATCAATAATGACCCAGAATTTTGGGGAGGGAGCTGCACAGGAGAGGGGACTCCTAGGATTTTCGATCAATTCGTTTCTATTTTTAGCTCGATTATTAGGCTAGAATTTTGAGTTTGAAAACGTTTCTTTTGCTCGACTGATTCCTAAAATGTACACGAACACTGTCCAAAAGAAAACTGCACCCCAGTCGGGGTGGGGGGGGACTCCACACCACATTTTTCAATTTTTTCAAGACAATTTTGTTATTTAATAATGAAAAATAAGATAAAAATAGGTCAACAGTACCTCAATGTAGCTACTGATGTGACTATCTGTTGGCCTGTCCGTTATAAGGAACCTCATTGACTTATGCTCAATCTCTGATGGGCCTGGCCGAATCAATTTGGTTCTGGTTCCGTTAACTGCCATTTCTTCTAATATTGTAATCAAAACTATCAACAAAATTCACTCACTAACTCACTTCAATGAGGATAAATTCCAAAGCTAAAGAATTTGAATATAAATATAAATCTATTTAAAATACTAAAATACGTTATTTGTCAAATTCACTGATATATGTGTAATGGACCTTCTTGTTTATACAAATGGCACTAAATTAGTCTACTTCTTCTTTAAGGTGTAAACCTCCACTCGTAAAGATGAATAAGCTCAAACGCTGCAACACGAACTTGGTCAGAGCACATGGGATTGTGGGTTGTATGTCCGTGAAGTCCAGGAAAAGAGCCTCTCAGCCCATAAGGTGATGACAAAAGGCTATCAATATCTTTGTATTGGTAACTATCGAATTTTAAAATATGCGCCAAATTAGTTATGGCGCTATCTACGCCGACCGAAAGCAGAGCCAGATTTGGTGTGTAGATTTGAAAATCGCGCAGCGTGTGCATACAACGCACAACGCTGAGGCCGTGATTAATTTGGGAGTTAAGCGATGGAATTTCCACGTGTGCGAAGCTTGACTGCTACGCACTTGCCTTTGCCAATACTGAACGCACCAAATACCAAGATATCTGAAAAATAAAAACTAGCTAAAAATAACTTCATCATTCTATCAGATGCTAGGCCAAGGTTTATAAGAAATCTGTTCAGTTTGAGTCCAAATACTGGGTTGCGACCCAAATCTAAGCAGAACTTGGCTTTGTTATATTCATATCCTCCACGGTTATACAGCTGCGTTTTATATATATATATATATATATATATATATATATATATATATATATAATATATATATATATATATATATATATATATATATATATATATATAAATAAATAAATATATATATATATATATATATATATATATATATATATATATATATATATATATATATATATATATATATATATATATATATATATATTTATATATATATATATATATATATATATATATATATATATATATATATATATATATATATATATATATTTATATATATATATATATATATATATATATATATATATATATATATATATATATATATATATATATATATATATATAAATATATATATATATATATATATATATATATATATATATATATATATATATATATATATATATATATATATATAAATATATATATATTTATATATATATAAATATATATAAATATATATATATATATATATATATATATATATATATATATATATATATATATATATATATATATATATATATAACGGCTAACGCACAGCATCACGCACAGTACAAATCACAGCATAAACATTATAAAGTATTGAAAATTTGGTTCAGAAATGGGAGACATCACACCGCGAGGTTTAAGAAGTTTCTCAAAGTTTTACAGCAATAACTTCAACAGGTCTTCAATATTCCCATCGCAATGTGCTAAAAATTTGTCATTGCGCACGTGCGAAGCTGGAGTCATGACGAAAGGTGTGCGACTGATGTCCCAAAAATCTTTAATGGAGAATAAGGAAATTTCCATGATGTATAATATTTAAGCTATGGTACGAATACAAAACTGTTCATATCAAATTGGTATACTCCGTCCGCTAAAGCACAAACGACCAAATTAGAAATACGAAACTGGGTCTTTTTTTTGGCAAGAACATTCTGTAGTGGCTCAGGTGAAACATTTCATTGCAGTCCGATAACCACCATGATGCACCAAACATTGGAATCTGACTGAAAACGAATAAACCTTGGGTTTTACGAGAAAGCACAACTGTGTGAACGTAGTGACATTCTCCATGTTCAAAACGCCCACAATTCAGGGTGTTCACATGTCACAGGTCCCAAAAGAAGGGACCTTAGAGAAGGAACATACCAGACCAGCATTTTTAAACATATCTTAAAGTACTGTGGACATTACTGTATTCCAGTGCTGTAGCTAGTGCAATAAAGATGTGAAAGAACCAGCCTTTTGTGTTCAAGGACCTTCTAATTAATGAAAAAGAAGAAGAAAATATCGAAATAAACACATGTTTCGTCGTCTAGACCCATCCTAAATCTATTCATACCTGAAAACCGAAATGTTTCCAAGGAAAATTATGAAGTTTTAACAACAGTACTAAATTTTCGTCAGTGTTGCCACGTTGAAGCGTGAAAATAAAAAAGCAAAACTAACTAGTTAAATTTGACAATGCTTTGCGTTCGTAGAAACTCAAATTAACAATCTGTAGATTCTCAAAGGCAATTACAATAGTGAGATTGCCTTTCATTTGATTTGATGGACTAAATGACCAATTACAATGGCCAATGACCAAATGACCAATTTGGTAGACCAATTACAAAGTGAAGCTACACTTTCTTAAGCTGTTTGGTGTCATGTATTTTTTTTTTTTTGCTGATTTCTCGCTCATATTTTTTTTAAGTTTCGCAACCGGCCTACTGGTTTGTTTGTACCAGCTGTTTGATCCAAAGCTCTCTTAAATATGTGGGAGGCTAATACTTTACCCTTTAACCCTGTTTTATACATTCAAGTTTAATGTCCGTATAAAAATACTCTGAGAATGACAATCATCCCTGAAAAAATCACCCCTTCAAATATTTATTGGAAGGAGAGGGGGCTGAAATATCAAAACAAGAGTTAGTCGTCATTTCCATGGTTTTCGAGGCGAGTTCCCTGAACAAATATTTTTTATGGGAATACTCCCCGTGGACGCAGGATGGGGGGGGGGGCAATTTCCACGGAAAACAAGAAAATACAAAACAATGTATATAAATAGAAAAATAAGAAATATTCCAATTAAATCTCAATGACAACAAAGCACCCGGTTGCACATGCATTAAATACATAGCTGCATATGAAGGTCTTTTTCGTTAAAATCAAATTCTTTGATTTTTATGAATCGTTCAAGATATATATGGCTGTGTAAGTCTCTAATTTACCAATCAACAATATTCAAATTTCATTTCCGCTCTTCTTGTTGCCTTTAAAGACATATTAAGCGCAATTTTCTCATTTAAAACAACATTTGGGACATCTTTAATTCCAGAATTCACGTCTAGCTCTTGAAATGTGTCAAATGCAACATTTTTGGCTCAATGAGGTGAGGCCTTAAACTGTATCTTTTAATACCCTCGAAAAGTGTTAACTGTACCAAAGAGGGGAACCAATGGAAAGAGGGGATGGGCAATTGCTCCCTCCTCAAGAATTAGATTTTTTGTTCATTATCACTAAAATGTAAAAAATATCTAGATCTGAGAGGATTATTTTTTTTTGCATTTACACTTAAAAACCGAAAGAAGTCTATGCTTTCTGCCCCCATACATTTCTGTGAGTTTGATCACTGGGTAAAATAACATTCATGCCTGTAACTTCGTAACTTTCGTATCTGGATCAATGAGAATTCCGGAGGAACCAAAGGTCAAAATTGAAAAAAAAACATACAGATTTTTGACATATTTCTACATTTATCTTTAACATGTTTAATGTCTTAATAGCAATGGGAAAATTTGTTGACCTAGACGAATTGTGAGGTACAAAAAATACGGTCAAAGGTCAAAAATAGATATGAATGAAAATCTGTTTTTGCACTCTGCTTTACAAAAAAAGAACAGTAGAGTAAAAGAGCTTTTATACAATTAATTAAAAAAACTTTTTCCAAAAAATAAGTTTTTCAAAGAAAAGTAAAGAATTCCATTAAACAAAAAATGAGCAAAAATAAAATCAAATAATCTACCAAGCGTGGAACTACCACAAATCAGCATCGATAAATAAATGAAACCCAAAATGAACAGAAATTACAATAAATAACCGAGTCAAACTCAAAACGAGCAGAAATTAACATAAGTTGGGCTCAAAACCCCTATGCTTTCCCAAGGCCAGAACATAACTTGCACTTTACTGAAAAAAATATAAATGTTTTTACTCTTATAACTTTAATAAATCAAATAATATTAACATTTTGATAACTAAACATCAGTAAATGTGTATTAAACTGACAATGCACATTCATTTGTGTTTGTTTTTTTTTCAGTAAACTGCAAATTATGTTATGGCCTTGGGAAGGCATAGGAGTTTTGAGCCCAACTTATGTTAATTTCTGCTCTTTTTTAGTTTGACTCGGTTATTTATTGTAATTTCTGTTCGTTTTGGGTTTTATTTATTCATCGATGCTGATTTGTGGTAGTTTCACGCTTGGTAGATTATTTTATTTTATTTTTGCTCATTTTTTTTTTTGTAATGGAGTTCTTTGCTTTTCTTTGAAAAGCTTATTTTGTGAAAAAGTTTTTTTTAATTAATTTCTGTTCGTTTTATATTGGCATAGTCTTTTCAGAGAACAAGAAAATAATATTTTAAATCTTTTCGTTTTTTAAGAATTTATAGTTTGGCCTGCTATTTGTATGCTGGAGAAAAATTTTCAGCAATTTTTAACAACATACATACCTCCTCTAGTTGACCTGAAATGGAAAACTTGATACCATTCGAAAAAAAAATCTGTTTACTTTCTTTGATAGCTTGGATACACTTACGCTATTTTGATTTGGTTAAATTTTAAGAGCAAAAGCAGCCCCAAAAGTTTGAACATAATACCCTCAGTCGTTCTTGGGATACTGGTGAGATGCCTTATTGGGAATTACCATTAACACAGTGCATTTTGATTTTGATCTTATGGCAACATTTAGTTTTTAAACATAAAGTCAAATGGGAGGGTGGGCGTGGGAGGGGGATTAGTTTCCCTCCATTTACTTTCGACTATTAAAAAGGGCATCAGCCCTTTCTATTTTCAATCGAATGAGCCCTTTTCGAAGTTCCTACGACAACTCCTTCAATACAAAGGGCCCTGGTCTAAACAACAACAACAACAAAAAAATAATACCTTATACCCACACATCGATCTTTACTATAAAAATGTCAAGCCTTCCAATCACTTTCGACTATTAAAAAGGGCACTACGCCTTCCGATTTCCAATCGACTGAGCCCTTTTTGAGGTTCTACAACACTTCCTAGAAACACCTTATATACCCCCAGGGCATAACTTACAACCCTCACCCTGAGGGCTGGAAGGGGGGTTGTCATCCTCAAAGGCCTAATTTCCAGAGCTTTCAACTACGTTAAACAAAATAGGTATCACAAAATTTTGATTGGATGTGTCTGGGAAAATGGTGGGCGTGAGAGGGGCGTTAGTCTTTCTCCAATCACTTTCAACTATTAAAAAAGGCACTAGCCCTTTCAATTTCCAATCAAATGAGCCCTTTTGAAGTTTCTACGACAACACTTTCAATAAAAACCTTATATGCCCCCAGGGCATAACTTACAACCCTCGCCCTGAGGGCTGGGGGGGGGGAGGGGGGTTTGTCATCCTCAAAGACCAAATTTCCAGAACTTTCTACTACGTTGAACAAAATGGCTATATGCAAATTTTGATTGAATGTATATTTGGGGAATGGCGGGCTTGAGAGGGGGGTTAGTTACCCTCTAATCACTGTCAACTATTAAAAAGGGCACTAGCCCTCTCAATTTCCAGTTGAATGAGCCCCTTTTGAAGTTTTTACGACAACACTATCAATAAAAACCTTATATGCCCCCAGGGCATAACTTACAACCCTTGCACTGAGAGCTCTGATGGGGTTATCATCCAAAAAGACCTAATTTACAGAACTTTCGACTACGTTGAACAAAATGGATATCTCAAAATTTTGATTGGATGTTTGGGGAAATGGTGGACGTGAGAAGGGGCACTAGCCCTTGCAATTTTCAATTGAAGAACCCTTTTTGATGTTTTTACAACATCGCTTTCTATAAAAACCTTACATGCTCCCAGGGCATAACTTACAACCCTTGCCCTGATGGTTTTGGGGGTATGGGTTGTCATCCTTAAAGACCTAATTTCCAAAACTTTCAACTACGTTGAATAAAATGGCTATCTAAATATTTTGATTGGATGTGTTTGGGGAAAAGGTG
Organism: Artemia sinica; assembly: GCA_027921565.1. NCBI lineage: Eukaryota > Metazoa > Arthropoda > Branchiopoda > Anostraca > Artemiidae > Artemia > Artemia sinica. The sequence continues at coordinate 53,694,900 of CM051269.1, forward strand.
GGCGTGAGAGGGGGGTTAGTTGCCTTCAAATCACTTTTGAGTATTAAAAAGGACACTAGCCCTTTGAATTTCCACTCGAATGAGCCCTTTTTCAAGTATCTACGGCAAAGATTTCAATAAAACCTTATATGCCCCCAGGGCATAACTTATAACCCATGCCCTGAAGACTGTGGGGGAGTGTCCTGCTCAAAGGTATAATTTCCTGAATTTTAAAGTGCGTGGAACAAAAAGGCTATCTAAAAATTTTGATTGGATATGTTTGGGGAAATGGTGAGAGTGGAGGGGGTGTTGGTTGCCCTCCAATTACTTTCAACTATTAAAAAGGGCACTAGCCATTTCAATTTCCAATCGAACGAGCCCCTTTAGAAGTTACTACGACGACGCGTTCTATAAAAAACCTTATATGCCCCCAGGGCATAACTTACAAGCCTTGCCCTGAGAGCTGTGGGGGAGTGTCCTCCTCAAAAACATAATTTCTATCTGGAAATCCGCAACACTGAACAAAATGGCTATCTAAAAATTTTGATTGGATGTGTTTGGGGAAAAGGTGGACGGGAGTTCGATGGTGGGCGGGAGTTTGAAAAGGTTCGACTATTAAAAAGGGCACTAGACCTTTGAATTTCCAATCGAATGAGCCCTTTTTCAAGTTTCTACGACAAAGATTTCAATAAAAACTTATATGCCCCCAGGAAAAAACTTATAACCCTTGCCCTGAAGACTGTGGGGGGAGTGTCCTGGTCAAAGGTATAATTTCCTGAACTTTAACTGCGTGCAACAAAATGGCTATCTCAAGATTTTGATTGGATCTGTTTGGGGAAATGGTGGGAGTGGAAGAGGTGTTAGTTGCCTTCCAATTACTTTCAACTATTAAAAAGGGCACTAGACATTTCAATTTCTAATCGAATAAGCCCTTTTTGAAGTTTCTACGACAACGCGTTCTATAAAAACTTTATATACCCCAGGGGCATAACTTACAACCCTTGCCCTGAGGGCTGTGAGGGGGTTGCCATCCTCAAAGACCTAGTTTACAGAACTTAAAACTACGTTGAATAAAATGGCTATCTCTAAATTTGAATTGGATGTGTTTGGGGAAAAGGTGGACGTGAGAGGGGGTTAGTTACCCTCCAATCACTTTCGACTATTAAAAAGGGCACTAGCCCTTTGAATTTCCAATCTCATGAGCCTTTTTGAAGTTTCTACAACAACGCCTTCTATAAAGACCTTATATGCCCCCAGGGCATAACTTACAACCCTTGCCCTGAAGGCTGTGTGGGAGTATCCTCCTCAAAAAAATAATTTCTATCAGGAAATCAACTACGCTGAACAAAATGGTTATCTCAAAATTTTGATTGGATGTGTTTGGGAGAATGATGGGCGTGGGGGGGGGGCTAGTGCCCTCCAATCACTTTCGGCTATTAAAAAGGGCACTAGCCCTTTGAATTTCCAATCGAATGAGCCTTTTTTGAAGTTTCTACGAAAACACCTTCTATAAAAACCTTATATGCCCCCAGGGCATAACTTACAACCCTTGACCTGAAGGCTGTGGGGGAGTGTCCTCCTCAAAAACATAATTTCTATTGGAAATCAACTACGCTGAACAAAATGGCTATCTCAAAATTTTGATTGGATGTGTTTCGGGAAATGGTGGGCGTGGAAGGGGTGTTACCTTCCAATCACTTTCGACTATTAAAAAGGGCACAAACCACTCCAATTTCCAATTGAATGAGCCCTTTCGGAAGTTTTTACTACAACTTCTTCGATACGAAGTGCCCTGCTCTAAAGGAAAAAAAAATAATAAAGGATACATTGTGCCAACATCGTTCTTAGATGCTCTCAGGGCATAAGTTAAAACCCTTGCCCCGAGGGTTGCGGGGGAGTGTCCTCCTCAAAAACATATTCAACTACGCTGAATATGTGGCTACGCTGAATATTAAAACATATTCAACTACGCAAAAACAACTGCGCAGAACAAAATGGCTATCTCAAAATTTTGATTGGATGTGTTTGGGGGAATGATGGGCGTGAAGGGGGGGGGCTAGTGGCCCTCCAATCACTTTCGACTATTAAAAAGGGCACTAGCCCTTTCAATTTCCAATCGGATGAGCCTTTTTTGAAGTTTCTACGACAACGCCTTCTATAAAAAACTTATATGCCTCCAGGGCATAACTTACAACCCTTGCCCTGAAGACTGTGGGGGAGTGTCCTCCTCAAAACATATTTTATATCTGGAAATCAACTAGGCTGAACAAAATGGCTATTACAAAATTTTGATTGGATGTGCTTCGGGAAATGGTGGGCGTGGAAGGGGTGCTAGTTGCCTTCCAATCACTTTCGACTATTAAAAAGGGCACAAGGCACTCCAATTTCCAATTGAATGAGCCCTTTTCGAAGTTTCTACGACAACTTCTTCGATACGAAGTATCCTGCTCTAAAATAAAAAAATAATAAATGATGCATTGTGCCAACATAGTTCTTATATGCCCTCAGGGCATATAAGAACAATATATTTTCAAAAATATATTTTCTATCTGGAAATCAACTACGCTGAACAAAATGGCTATCTCAAAATTTTTATTTGATGTGTTTGGGGGAATGATGGGCGTGGGGGGGGAGGGAGGCTAGTTGCCCTCCAATCACTTTCGACTATTAAAAAGGGCACTAGTCACTCCAATTTCCAATCGAATGAGCCCTCTTCGAAATATATATATCATATTCTTTACTACGCCCACGCGCAAGCCGATAAATCAAATAATCCCAGGTTCGGCAAACACACTAATAAATGTAAGTACAGATAATTAAATCTTGTGGAAAGATAAATACCTCTAGATTCCATTTTAGATAAGGAGAAACTTTCTTGGCAGTAATTTATTAGTCATTTAGCATGAAATTTCCCTTCATTTTTGGTACGAAATTCCGGGTTCTTTAGCAACAAGAATTCTACGTTGAATAAAGCAACAAGTTAAAACTGATGGTTAGATAGTTGTTCTTGTGAATAAAAAACATTAAATTATATTATATTGTAAATTAAATTTTTACAAACCATAATTGCACCCGACTTCAATCGCATTTTTTTCTGAATCCGCAGGCTAAAATCACCTTCCATTTTCCTCATATGATTTTATCGTGAAACAGATATAATATCATATAATTTATATATATATATATATATATATATATATATATATATATTATATATATATATATATTATATATATATATATATATATATATATATATATATATATATATATATAATATATATATATATATATATATATATATATATATAGTATATAATTCTAACTTGAAAAAGTAATGACCTCTCTGCCACTCCCCATCAATAAAAGGCGTGATTTGCAAAAGTCGTATCATAAATTCTGCAGGATAAAAACAATCTAAGGGGACTATTTTCAATAGATTAATTTAAAATAACATTTTCCATAATAGAAATTCTTCAAAGAAAAGTATATACTTTTCCAAGCTGTCAAAAAAGTGTATCTTCATATCTCAGAACGGCTTAGATTAGTATGTTCAAACTTTCAGGGGCGTTTAGGGAGAGGGGTAAGTAAACGTTGAACTATATTTCAATGGATAGGCTATAGTTAAATGAAAAGACGATATGTATATCCAGGTTATCTAAACAAACATTTGCAAACAAAATTTAGTTTTAAAATTAAAAAAAAAAATTCAAAGAAAAGCAGAGTCATCACAACAAAAAGAAATAAAAATGAGTAATCACATCAAACATAAAGACAACAGATACTGTTGAAATAAGCGAAACCCGAAACACACATAACTTAGACTGGTTATCCATGTTAAAATGAAAACGAGGAGCAATCACCAAAAACAGGAATAGGGCTATCACTCCCAAAAACGTTTTCGGACCAGAACACCATTTTCATTTTATAAACCACAAATATATATTTAAAAAAACCCTCAGGATTGAGTGTCAAAGGTTTCAAACGTTTTTATTTGTTTGATTTTTATCTTGTCTTTCTCTTTTAAATTCGAAATTTATACAGAAAACCTGAACTAACTGGAATTTACTGGAACCGGAAAGTAAATAGAACTGAATGTGAATCAAATTTTGGAATTTTTTTTTTTTTTTTGGCATCGTATTATTTTCGGTTTGCAGAAAATATTGTACTTTTGTTACTTTATTGTATGTATATTTAATCATGAATATATCTCATCTTGGGGGAAGGGGTTGTATTATCCTTTCTGATCAAGCGCTTATTTTTATATCTTTTTTTTATTAAGATGCTTTGCCCAACCCCAGAGTTCGTGGCAAGCTAGCAGAATTCAGTACAAAGAGGGATGGCTGATGTCAAATGTTGGTGAAAAATTTCTTAGAAAGTGTCAAGTGCCTCCCACAACTATCACACTTTTTGGTTGTCTAAATTAAAAACAGAACTATTGGATTCAAGATACAATGCATCTTGAGTAACAATAGCGAAAATGTATAATTCTTAGGGCCTATTTTATCAAATTAATATGAATAATCAGCATCAAACTAATTTGTTTTAATATTTGGCATTACTTTAAATCAAATTAAACCCAATTTAAATCGATCAAGCAATTATTTAGTACTAGAAAATTATTTTACGAATATTACTAACGGTTATTTCGCAGAAGTTTAGAATTTTTAACCTCTATTTTAACGGAACATGTTTTAATTTTCCATAATTAATTGGTATTTTTCAATCCCAACAGTGATCAAATAGAGAAAAATAGAGGTTATTGTTCTATTGATCCGTGTCAAGAGGTAGGTGCATTTCTGTGACGTTTTTTCGTACAAGTCAATCACACACATAATTCATTAATTCCAGAGAGACCTTTTGCATGGAATTTTTAGTCAATTAGAAGAACGTCATGGTTTTTAGTCACAACTAGTTTTTACAAGTCAATTCTCTGTGTCTTTTCGCTTGAACCAGCTATATACGAGTTTCTCTGAGATATACATCTGCTAATGTCAACAAACCAGTGGCGTCGTTTGGGGGTGGCAAGGGGGGGGGGCAGTTGCCTCCCAAAAAGTTGGAAAAAAGCTTTTAAGTAGCCCATGCCCCTTGACTCTCTGGATTTGGAACTTTTTGCCCCCTCAATAAAAATGCTGGAGCTACGCCCCTGCAAAAAACATATAAAGATCCATAGAGAAGTCATTCTCATTATCTACCCAATTATCAACAACCCTGAAAGATACAGCATATCGTTTTAGACACGACAAAAGGTCAAATTCTCAAATTCATAGGCTAAATGCTAAACCTATGTTTTAAGTCGGGACTGCCAAGGGGTATGCTTAAATCATTTTTATTTTTTAATTTCAATGCCTGAGAATTGAATCGTCCATATCGACTTCTAGAATCAAAGCTCGACAAGAACTGCATTTCCGAAAATATCCATAAGTCTTTTTTTCACCGAAAATGACGGCAACACTGGACAAAACTAAGAATTTCCAAAAGCGGGAGAGTACAAAAGAACTGATAGTGAGAGAAAGCACGAATATGTCTACTAATTATTTTGAAAAGTAGCTTATCAGCTGATCGAACTTTCGCCTTTCGACGGCAGATGCCATTACATAATTTCGGTGTTTCAAAACGGAGCCAATAATAGAGGTTCCAGGCGAGAGCGAATTAACAGTGGGAAAGATCGAAATTAAATTCGTATTAAATTTTGTATTTAACTTTTGTGAATACAGTTAACTAGCATATTGAGTGAACTAACTTCTAAACAATCATCATCAATTGGGGAAAATGGAGGAGAATAACCGAATTAACATTAATTATTCATATTTTACTGATCACTCACTAGAATTATTTCTACTTTATAATCATTATATACATATTAAGGAGTTAGTTAGTAAACCGTTAGGGTTATCTGTTAATTTGTATTAAATTTGAAGTAAATACGTATTAAATCAAAATTTCCTCTAGGAACTCTTAGAAGGGGTGCAACCATTTCGATCAACCATCACAAGCACCAAACGTCATAAGATCTAAAAGGAAAATCCGTCAGAACCACCAAGGGTCACAACATCCAAAAAAAATTATAAGTTTATATAATAGTTTAGAAACAAATTTCGGCTATATATTTGCACATCAGGGGGTGGGGGTAAAGCATAGAATATATTAAATACGTAACCTAACCTACGTACCTTTTTCCCCCTAAACCCCAAAAAACTAGTTTTAAAATTTTGGATGTTGTGACGGTTGGTGGTTCTGACAGATTTTTTTTGTCGATGTTATGACAGATTTTGTGGAAGAAATAACGTTGGTGCTCCTGACGGTTGGATGTTATGACGCCTTCCCCTCTTAGACTTCAGGTAGCAAGAACAGTGAAAATGAATCTGATTGTTTTGAATTCTGTAAGCGGAAATTCACACAGCCATATATTTCTTAGGATCTGGGAAAAATGGGGAATTTTATTTTTAATGAAAAAGATCTTTTTAATAAAAAAAAAAAAAATGGAAAAAACATCAGCGGAAAAAAAAAAATCAAACATAACACTTGGTTTCTCCTATTCTTAGCATAGTGAAGATGGTTGGTCGCCATCTAGATAATGGAGCTTGTAAACCCCAGGTCCAAGCTAGCAAAAGACTCCTTTATAGGCTTTTGGTCACCTTCTTTTATTTAGCAAGTCGAGCCTTTCAGCCCTTAGTCCTTTTCCCCCGTTTCAGTTATAATTTTTATAGATTCTTACAGTCTAATCCAACACCAATGAATCCAAGATTATATCACAAGAAATTCGTCGTTCTAAAATCTAAAAGTGTGGTTGTTTTGACCAAATATTTTGATAGGTTGGTTGTTTGGTCAAAGATTTTGACATTCCAGAACAAGAATTTGTTGCTAAACTTGCTAAGATAAAACCACAGTTTATAGAATTATCCAGTAAGTTTATCGCAGATCATTTCTGGTCTTCAGTCTTGCCGCGAACGAAAAGCTCCTCCCACTTGTTTGTGCAGTTATGTATCAGTGTGTTTGCGTCAATCAATGAGAAATGGTTACAAAATGCATTATTCGTAATAGCGGGTATTCCACTTATTTCCGATTGTTTCGCGTCCAAGAGAAATATGACTTGTCTACCCGTGAAAAGATCTAATGCCGCTTATGTTTTCTACGTTCTTCGGAGCACTTGCACCTCGGTCCAGGTTTTCATAATGGGTGAGATAGGGAATGATCATACTGGTTAATTCTATAAACTGTGGATAAAACCTACAAAATAACTTTTTTTTTTTATTTGAAATAGACAAGTCAAGAGACAACATGATTAATTTTTTCGGTGACGAAAAATCAGAAGCAGATTTCCTTTAAAACTACTTTATGCACCAAAGCTAGAATTTTAGAAAATTATAGATTTAGAAATTTTTCTAAAAATTTAGAAAAATTAAAAAATGTTCGAATTAAAATTCGAACATTCAAAAGATTATCCGTAATTGAGAATATCAGAAGATTCCTTGCGACACGCGGGATTGAACCGGAAAACTATTAATTGTGAAACTCGGCCTTATCCACTACGCTGTCACAAGGTATTCTGGTGTTTAATTTTATTAAGAAGCTGAAACAATTCCAGTGACCCATTTTTTTTCTTTTTTGGGGAGGAGGAGGGGGGGGGGGGTTGGTAAAGGCTGAGCGAGATTTTAAGGTAATGGGAATATCAGAAGATTCCTTGCGACACGCGGGATTGAACCGGGAAAACTATTAATTGTGAAACTCGGACTTATCCACTACGCTGTCACAAGGTATTCTGGTGTTTAATTTTATTAAGCTGAAACAATTCCAGTGACACACTTTTTTCTTTTTTGGGGAGGGGGGGTTGGTAAAGGCTGAGCGGGATTTTAAGGTAATGGGAACATTAGTGACTATTACATTTATAAAAATGTACTACAAAGAGTTTGAGGAATCGCAGCTTTCCTTTAGACGTGTAGTTATCTTTGGAAATCAATATAGCCTACAGTTAATGTTTGATTTTTTTACGAAAGAAAAAGTTGTCAAATTTAACTAATTAGTTTTGCTTATATATTTCACAGGTTTTTTGGTATTTTAGAAGAGGGTAAAATTATTAAACAGAGCTGAATGTAAATACCAGGATCCTTATTACTTTTAGACAGGCAGCACCACTTTAATTAGCGCTGCCTAAAAAGCTACTATTAGCTCTTTACTTAGCAACTATTAGCTCTTTACTTGCAATATATAATGGTAAACAGATCACTTTAAGGATCTGGTATCCTTTGGCTATTCAACGTGTAACAGAATAACTGAAGTAAAATACTCCGAACTTTGCGAACTTTGCACCTTTTCAAATGAATTCACTATTGAGAACACTTTGCTTTACAAAACAAAACTCTTAAGGAGGCCTTATACGGTCAATCATTTTTATAATAAGCTTCCGTCAATCGATTGACTCAAGCATAATTGACCGTCTAGGAACCTCTTTGACGCTTGAGCCAAGCGTTGACGGTGATTGATAGAAAGTTTGAATGACTCAATCATTTTGATCAAAAGCCTGGTGCTACATTAGCTTTGGTCGAGATTGAAGGATCGATTGAAGGTTGATTGAAGCACACTTAAATTGACTGACGGAAACTTTTGATCAAAATGATTGACCATGTAGGGCCTCCTTTAGAATTCGCAAAGACACTGAAAATAAGTGAATACAGAGCTAAATGAACTGAAAATGAACCTAAAAAAATCCTTTGGTTGAAAGCTAGTGTGATATTTGGCCAATTTTAGCCCGAAACACTAATTCCGCCATTCACTTCTCCGTGAAGATGCAAGAAGTTAGAAGGATTGGAAAAGTTATAGAAGAATAAAGCCTTAAATAGAAAAATCAGATACTGACCGTAAGTTTCGAGACTGAGTTTGAAATATTGCAATTCAATAAACCAAAATCATTAGAATAAACCATCAAAAAAGAATCTAAAGTCGCTTGCATGTGTCTTGAAACAGACAGAACTCTATCAATAACTAAAGCCAAAGAAACTAAGATACAATCCAAAGACTCTTTGTTGATTTAGGACTATTCACAGGATCCAGTTCAGACCAATATCAGAACAGCTCAAGATTACAATTGTGCATTACAGAAATTGGCATATAGGCACCTTATCAATAGCGTTAATCCCCATAAAAAGCGACAATTTTTTGTCAAGGATTTCTCACTTTACTTTATGATAACTTGCATTTTAAAGGATCAAGGACATCAAAATAAAAGCCTCAAAATTTCACCAAAAAAATTATTCTTTCTTTTTTATTTTTGAGTTTTGTCTTGTATTTTGTTTCGCAGATTTCCGTCTATATTTTTCATATTCATTTCCCAAAAGAATTTATTCTTTTGTTTTTGTTTGAGATTCGTCTTGGATTTTGTTTCACAGATTTCAGTCTATATTTTCAAATTTCTATATTTCCCAACATAAACTTATTCTTTATTTTTGAGTTCTGTCTTGTATTTTGTTTCAGGGATTTCAGTCTATATTTTTCATATTTCTATATTTTCTAAAGTAACTTATTCTTTCTTTTTTATCTTTGAGTTTTGTCTTGTATTTTATTTCACGGATTTCATTCTATATTTTTCATATTTCTCTATTTCCCCAAAAATAATCACAGTTAAGTACCAAGGATATCAAAATAAAAACATTTTTTGTCTCTGAGCCCTTCTTAGGTTTAATTTTATACCTGAAACCGCTATTTTCTAAGATTTTTCTTTTGGTTGTTTCAAAAGTATGAAGTATTTAGGGCAGTATAAAATTTTCGTCAGGGTTGCCATATCAAATAATAAAATAAATCAAAAGAACTAATTAGTTAAATTTGACAATGCTATTCGTCCATATAATTTCAAATATTACCATTGACAGATTCCCAAAGACAGTGTAGCTGTGTTGGCCTCAGGTGGCTTGATGCTGCGGTGAATTGTTGAGTCGTTTTGGCCAACCGTGTAGGGCTAAACGGAAAGCAGGTCGTCCGCGGTTAGGGTGGGAGGATGTCGTAAAGAAAGATTTAAGGTAAATGGGAACTTCCTTGGAGGGTGTAAGGAGGGAGGCTTTGAAAATATTAGGATGGAGGAGTGTGTATAGCTGTGTTGGCTTCAGGCGGCTTGGTGCTGCGGTGAGTTGTTAGCATTAGTTTTAGTTATATTAAAAAACTATTAAAAACTGCGCAACTGTGTGTGAAGATATTTTTCATTAAAAGATTAAAGACACAGATGGTTGTGTAAACTTCTGCTTAACCAGTTCAATCAAAAGGGTTTCGTTTTCAATGTCCTTGGAACATTAACAAATAACCCCGTCCCACTTATTGCCTCTCTTGTGCCACGAGCAAAATCTTGATTAGGGCATGTTCCCCTAAAACAACACTAAAATGACCTAAATTCCGGTTTTGCCCCTTTGAGGCAGCAGAAACAACAAAGCGCCAAAGAATTTTCTTTCTGTCACAAATACATCAGGTCCCTTTTGAGTTTTTTTTCACGTTCTTTTACCCCCCCCCCCCCCTTAAATTCTAAATAATTTCTTGGACCCAACTGCCTTTCTATTTATTGTATAAATGTAATGAAAATATGATGGCAGGCTAATCTTTAATCAAGATCCAATTTGTGAACAAAAGTTTATCGGCTTCATTTTGATGAAGCCGAAATATTCGGCTTCGTCACTTTTATTCCCATTGCTAATGGGTTCCATACATGAGGCTGAACTTTTACTACAAAATTAAAAAGTTCATTCCGTTTGAATTCTACCATAGATTCTAATACGGAACTAGATCGAATCTCGAATGTGTTGGATGTAGTTTCGTAAGGATGTTTAATCTAAACACATCAGCGCTGCAATATCATTTTCCACACATTATCTAGTACCCCCCCATATAACTTGCCTATATTCATTGGGTTTCCTTCAAAGTTGTACCGTCTTCGTTAAGAAAAATAAGCCAGGAAATTGGGCTGTTGAGAAGGAAACATGTTAAGAAAACAATTCTTACTTTACAATATGTATAAAAATCGTAGTTAACACATTTTGACTGCAATTATATCGTACTTTTGCCCCAACCCCCCTAATGTGCACATACATAGCCCTAATTATATATTTCCGCTGCATTTTACCATTAGTCACTCTTATTTCAACCTGTGTACCCATGAACTGAATCAACTATGAGGAAATCAATAAACGGAAAAACACATGGAAAATATATAATTTGGGCTATAGTTTTGCATATTAGGGGGGGGGGGGGGGGGGTAAAGTATAGAAGAACTGAAGTCAAAGTGTGTTAACTACAATTATTCTGCATATAATGAAGTTAGAATTGTTTTCTTAAAGCGTTTCCTTCTCAACAACCCCAATTCTAGGCTTATACCGGAAAATATTCTATTGAAGTGTCTGGCCCAGTGAAAAAAAAAAAACAAGAAAAAAAGAAGAAAAAACTGAGTAGTAAAAAGCTACGAACAAGATGGTATAATAGCGGTGATAAAAGCATAGAAGCATAACATATAATAAATTCGTAACCTAAACAAACCTATTTTCACCTAACCAAACCTATTTAACCCAATGGAAAAAAAAATATGATGAAAATAGACTGGACTTGAAACCCCCAAAATTTTTGTCCAACTCGTGAAAACGTAAAAAAAATGCATATGAACAAGTTTTTGATGCGTTTTAAGTTTATTTTTTCAACCCCCCCCCCCCACTGAATCTATATCCTCGATACACTGGAAAAAAGTCTATTTAAGTGTCTGGCCCGGTAAAAAAAAAACTGAGTAGTACAAAGGTACGAACAAAATGGTATAATAGCGGTGCATAAAACTAAAACTAATCATGATAAGAGAAATTTAGATAAGTTAGTTTGTAAAGACTTGTTCTATTATTTACCAAAAGTTTATTATGTTTTAGCATGAATGTCTGATATTCTTATCAGTGGCGTAACCAGTCAAATATTTTGGTGGGTATTCAAAATATCACGAAGTTCTTTTTTTGCAAGATTCGCAGCAAGTTACAATCAAACAGTGTTCGTGGTAACGATCTGTAAGTAAGGAGCGACTCGATCCAATAGTAAACAAAACTCTAAAAAACTGAATTTTGATAATAATCGATACTGGCTTTTTATGCTAATTCCAAATACATAAAACTCATTAAATTTAATGATTCCGATAAAAAACTACGAGTCTAAGCAGCATTAAAACTTAAAACAAACATAAATTATCCCGCATGTGTGGGGGAATAGGCTACCCCTTCCTCAGCCCTCAGTCTTTACCACAGTTTATATAATTATCCAGTAAGTTTACCGCAGATGATTTCTGGCTCTTCATTCTCGGTGCGAACAAAAAGCTCCTCCCACTTATTTCTGCACTTATTGTCCACTTATTGGTTGAGCCGGCCAAGTGGTTTTGTCAGTACTTGTTCCGTAGGTGATTATTCTTTATCTACCCGTGAAAAGATCTAATGCCGCTTATGTTTATATCTGCAAAAACGTTCTCTGGAGCACTCGCACCTCGGTCCGGGTTTTTATAATGGGTGAGATAGGGAAAGGTCATACTGGATAATTATATAAACTGTGGTCTTTAAGCTAAATTTGAATTTTTGTCAGAGTTCTTTAGGAAAGGCTGCTCAAACACAAGGACCGTTGATTTTGCGCGAGAAGTGTTTTTTAAAGAAACTTAAAAGACTATAGTGTAGAGCGAGGGTTGAGGAAGGGGTAGTCGCCTTCATATACAGAATAATTTATGTTCGTTTTAAGTTTAATGTTGCTCCTTACTTTCAGAAAAAAAAATGGTTATTTAATACCAACCACTAGCTGATTATTGTTCTGGTACTGTTTTACTTAATTGTACACACTGCTATAGACTGTCCAAGGAATGCAGACCTGGAGACCCGTAAAGCGGGTAGTTGTTATCCAAATTGATCGCAAAGCGTGGTTTCTCATTGGATTTACAATATTTAAACTTTTATTTTTTGGGTTTAGGGGGGAGGTACCTAGGTTAGGTTACGTATTTAATATATGCTATGCTTTACCCCCCCCCCCACCCCCCTAATGTTCAAATATATAGCCCATATTTGTTTCTAAACTATTATATATTCATCCTTTTTTTTATTAGCATTAACCAAACTTGACTTCTTTCGTGTGTACCATTAAGTAAAACAGTACCATTGTTCTTAGTAATCATACGAAGACCAACTGTATGTGTTGCCATCCCACACAAGAAACAAGATTTTTTGGGAAAAACACTTCTTCAGAAGATGAAGAATAGTCAGTAAATGTGTGCTAGTCCTCAGGAAGTAAGCACCGACACTCAAAAGGAATTAGAGCTTGTACCTTGTTGGACCTACCAGGGACAGGTTGCAAGAGATAAAACCTACCAGGGTTGTACCGCCAGGCGCCAGAGACACATAGGCCTGTCGAATTTAAGAGAACAATTGACTTACTCAGAAATGTTTGGATTCTCCGAGTTTCAGTAGGGGCTTAAAAACTTTGGCTCACACCACCGGAAAATTCATTCAATTGTGGAAATGGTTATGTACCTCCATGATAGTTCACCGTTAAATTGAGATTTATGCCAATTCTGCTCAGCAGGCTAGAACAATTGACTCAATCCGTATGTCGATCCGTAAAAACTGTTTTTTTTTATAATTTATTAATATTTTGAAATTATCTTTTTGATGCTTTATCACGAAGGAAAACTTATAGCCTGAAAGTATTGATAGTTGGTCCATTCTTACTGTGACTTGAAGCCTTAAAAAAAATTGTGTTCATTGAATAAACATAAAACGGATCTCATTTGGTTCTCAAGACACATAAAATGTTTCTTTTTATGCTTCATGTCCTGATACATACCACGGACGTACTCGTTCTTGTCAACTTAAATTTAAACAGTCCCGTTCCGCAAATTTCCTTTCTGACTGGCATTTCAGAGAAGAAGGAAGTTTTAAATACTGTTTTATTTTGGCGTTGAACGGACAAACTGGCAAAATAATAAGAAAATGAAAGCTAGAAAGAAATAGATCTGCAATATATGACAAGAAAACAAGTTTTCCTTCGGGCAATTCATCTGGCATTACCCCACGACAGATGGAAATCACACTTCCGACTAGACTAAAATAATCTAGCAAAGCTTAACAATCCTTAGTTGAGCTATTTCTTTTAGTAAGATTATTAACTCTATTGAGGTTCTGTTGAATGTGAACCCTCTCTTTAGCATAATTTTTCAAAATAAATCTTCATAATAAAAACGAATGTAGGTTTGTCCTGTTATGTTCATCGGATAGCCAAGAAACTTTAAGAAGTTATTGAGTACACTCTTGCAAAGATTTTGGGTATAAACTTTCCCTCTGCTCAAGGCCCTCTTCATCTTTCAAATAATTTTAATGCTGCCTGAAATTATAGGCCCCTGACCACAAATGTTTGGAAAATATGGCATTAAGGCAGTAAAGGGGAAGTTAATAATTCTAACCTAATTTTTCAAACACTTCTAATTTAAAACCATGATCGTTACTAATTCGAAGGGGAGATTTCCACAGGAAGGGAGAATTTTCCGCGGTGGGAGGGAGAGGCTCCACGGAGTTTTCTACAGGGGGAATTTTCCAGGGGAAACATTTTCCTGGGGGAGATTCTTCAAATACTTCTAAATTAAAATGAGTTCCTAATACACAGGGGGGAGTGGATTTTTCACAAGGCGGGGGATTCCACGAGGAAGAATTTTTGCGGCGGAAATTTTCCGCAGGTTGAAATTTTCCGCTGAGGAATTTCCAGGGGGGGATTTTACTTAAATTTACTTACTTTTGAAATAACAGTAACGCACGACGGGTAAGCTAGTTCAAAATAACTACAATCATTTCCTACTTTGTAAAGCTCATTTTTGTGAATAAGCAGAACAGTTTAACATCGACAAGTGTTCAGCTACGAAATACTTCTATTACAGATGACATTGGTTACCCTTTGAACCGTTTTTAACAGTAGTCTCTGATTAATTTTTCTAGCTAATTATAAGACAGAAGACAATGATTATTACTGGTAAAGTTTTCAAAATGCGGAGCTTCACTTGGTGTGTGCGTGTGGGGGGGGGGGGTAAAAAAGCTAGGGTGGGGATGATAAGTAATACGGGGGCAATAAAAAAGATGCACTTTATTGGATAAGTTGAATAAGAAGTGCCTTGAAATTCGGGATTATTATTTCAGGGAGCCTGTGTAGGTCCTGGTCCAGAGATATTTCCAAACTGAAAACGTTGACGGTTACTCATGCCTTGCACGCAGGGCGTTTAAGAAGGGGGGAGGGTAAGATGTTTGATCCCTGAGGCACATGCCTCAAAGGGCCTAATGCAAGACTTTCTTTTATACGATAATTTACAAGGATTGGTTTTTCCAAATAATTTTCAAAACCCTTTTTATTTCAGAATTTTTTATGATTTCTTTTTTCCTGGATATAAAATCAAAATTTACATAACTGCTGCAGAAACGCTTTAGTAAATGTAAGCCAGAGTATAAAACCCAAAAACTTAATTGTAGGATGTAGCCAGGGGAATAACTGTAAGATATAATTTGTCTTCAATTGTGTTTTTTTGGCTATCACAGCCGAACTGTTTCTATTCATTTAAGTACAAGCTGCTATTAGATGGCAATAATTTAGCTTTTTCTTCGCAGAACCGCTCTGCAGTGGCGGATCTAGGGGGGGGGGGGGCTACCCCCCTAACGTAGTCTAAAGTGGTGTAATTTACTTAATTAACGAAAGTTGGCGTTAATTAAACTTGCTCCTAACGCATGTTTATAGGATTAACCTTTGCCCCTCCCCCCTAAAAAAAAATCCTGGATCCTCTTAGCACTCATCTCTCGTTAACATCCCTTTGATAGCATTAAGACATTTAAACTAATTATTGATGAACTATAATCCCATCAAATTAATAGCTATTTCTTCCTAAGGGGTAACAATTCTAAATCTAAGAATTCAGATATGTTGCTATGGACAACTCGTGTTTCTTTGAAAGTAACATAAAGAGAACTAGCAGGATCTTAGTGACCTAAATACATTTTTGTGGAAAGAAAAATAAAACAAACATTGAAAAAGAAATGAGTTCTTTAGTAAATTTTAATGAGAAAATTTTAATTCAGTTTATTTATGTTGATGTTGTATTATGTTGAGCTGTCAACATAATTGTCATTGGTAGCTTTTTCGATTTCGAAATCCTAGGCGTTAAAATCGCTGTCAAACCTGATCGGGGTTTAACAGCCACTTGAGCTTGTAAAACATGGGTACAACAATTGGGTTTAACGTGTGTTTACACATTGAATTCCAGACAAACCAAGCAGGTACGCACCCACACAGGAAGTTAAGGAAAGTTTCTAGGGCCAAGGTTCTCGAAAACCAAATTCTACAAAAATACTGGAAGCATATTAAAATCTGCAAAAACACTAGCAGACCTCACAGGGCAAGTGTGTCCCTCAGATATCTACTAACCTTATTAAAATTTTTTATGCGTTTCTTACTTATTTTAGGGCTTGGACATAATTCTTTGGTGTTAATATCCAGAAATCGTTTTATTCTTATAGATTAGTACCATTTTTGAAGATTTTGCCACAGTTCTCTACCGAGACAAGACAAGCCACACTGGATGCTAGAAACGCAAAGTTCACCTTCAATTCTCTTTTAGAAAAGTCTTGTCTCTCCCTTCCTTTTTAGGAATTATATTGTGTGTTTTTCAACCTCTCCCCCTACAGGCACCCACAGTCCATACCTTTGAGGGATAGAAGGGAGACTCCTTTGGCCTCTGTTTAAAACTTATGGTTAATTGTCATAGCATAACGAATTCAAAAATATAATGAGTCTCTTCTTAAGCGGCTTACACACAACGTACGGAGCGTTCTATGCTAAATCGTTAAATTATACGTTAAGCATAATCTTTCCCAGTAAGACAAGTCCTATCACACAAGGTTTACCTAAAAATCCATAAAACTACAATCATTGTCTAAATCATAGCGACCGTCACAAGGAAAACTATTCAATAACGAGCATGAAAGGTTTTTTTAGGAAAAGTGAATATTTTTTTTTAATTTACTAATTGTTCATTAAGAAATTCTATTTTGTCCCTGCTATGATGACTTTACCATTGCATAATACAAACGTAATATAACCATTGCGTAATTACCATTACGTAATATAAACTTACGTAACATAAATTTTACGTAGAAGTCTTGTCCACTTGGAACTACCTACGTCAGGGACAAAACTATCTATGTAAGGTTATGTCGCATAGCGTAGTCTTAAGTTTTGCTAGTGTGAAAAGCAGGTAATCCCCAAATGGGGCGGGAGAATGTTTTAAGGAAAGATTTAAGGGAAATGGGAAATTCTTGGGATCGTGTAAAGAAGCATTGAATAGATTGGGATGGAGGAGCATGCTTAGCTGTGTCGGCATGTGTGCATAACAGTTTTCGAACTCAGCTGCAGCAGCACACTACAGGGCTCGGAATTTGATAACTGTGATGATAGTTATCGAAGCGTCCCCAAATTAATCCAAACAAGAGGAAGATGTGTGAAAAGTTTTATGACGTAATATGAAAGCACCATTATACAATCGTTTGTTAAGGCGACAAGAGAAACACGTTGACGCAGCTTACTCTTAGTATTAGCTTACCTCAGACCCTTAGTTCCTCCAGAGGCACACAGGATGTCAGTGACTAACCTCCAATTTTTCCTCAAGTGGACTGCTGCGTAGATGTCCTCACACTCTGGGATATGATTCGTCTGGAGGGCTCTTCTGTCACGTTCGTATGTTCGACGGACCGTGTTCTTTGGTCTTCCATGGTGACGGGTGTCTTCCGGTTGCCCGCGGAAGAGCATTTTCGGGATTCTATGATCTCAAATACGGAGGACATATCCAAGGCATCACCATCTTCGTTGCCTCACAACGGAGGCAATGTCTGGTTGGCATATGCGAGCACGATCTCGTCGTTGGTGACACGGCCGACCTTAGGATCCGGCGAAGACTGTTATTTTCAAAGGCGGTAAGACGTTTCTCCTGTTCCGCAGTTAGCTTTGTACATTCTATAGAGTAACTCAGGATAGACAAAACATCACTCTGGAACAGTCTGAGTTTCATCCTCTGTGAGTATACTGTGGAGTTCCCAACAGGTAGAAGTCTCTGAAACGCTGTGCTGGTTAGTTGTACTACGGTAAAATTTGTTTTATGCTCTTTTTCAACATAATAGCCATTCCCCTGTCAATACACCCCCCCCCCCTTCGTTGACACATATATAGCCCTACTAATATATTTGTTTCCTTTTCTTTCCATTGTTTGATCCGTTGTAAAAACCGGTTACCCTGTGTAGACTCCGGATGCAATGCTATACGTATAGTGGAAAAGATCTTATGTTATTTATAGAGATTAAAATTCGGTACTTGTATTATATTAATAAAAAAAACAAGTTTTTTTTTAACTGAAAGTAAGGAGCGACATTAAAACTTAAAACGAACCGAAATTATTCCGTATATGAAAGGGGCTGTCCCCTCCTCAACGCCTCGCTCTTTACGCTAAAGTTTTTTACTGTTTTAAAAAAAATAGAGTTGTGAGAAAGTCAAACTTTAGCGTAAAGAGCAAGACGTTGAGGAGGGGACAGCCCTTTTCATATACGGAATAAATTCTGTTCGTTTTAAGTTTTAATGTCGCTCCTTACTTTCAGTTAAAAAAACTTGTTTTTTTTTGTTTAATTTTTGAACGTTTTTGAATACTTCCTTCATGGAAAGATCCTCCTACATAACCCCCGACCCCAGGCACGTATGCAGGAATTTGTTTCGGGGGGGGGGCAAATCCTTCAAACCCATTATTCTGTGAGAAAAATCAGAAAATTATGGGAAAATGAAAAAATATTCCGTATTATTCCGTATATGAAATATTATTCCGTATATGAAAGGGGCTGTCCCCTCCTCAGCGCCTCGCTCTTTACGCTAAAGTTTTTTATTGTTTAAAAAAATAGAGTTGTGAGAAAGTCAAACTTTAGCGTAAAGAGCAAGGCGTTGAGGAGGGGACAGCCCCTTTCATATACGGAATAATTTCTGTTCGTTTTAAGTTTTAATGTCGCTCCTTACTTTCAGTTAAAAAAACTTGTTTTTTTATTTAATTTTTGAACGTTTTTGAATAAATGCAGGTTTTGATCTTGGCTCACAGTACATGAATAATTAAAACAAAATTGTCATATTAATTTACTTTTATTTGGTTAAATGGCTTTCTCGAAACTTGTTTCATTTTATTTACGAACGTTTTTATTAGTAATAAATATACGTAACTTACGAATTAACTTACGTAACGAACTTTTGTATTCATATATTTTTAATACTTATATTAGGGGGTTCGCCCCCTAGTCAATACCTTGCTCTTTAAGCGAAAGTTCGAATTTGTTCCAATTCTTTAAAAATGACCGCTTAATCACAAAGGCCGTTAATTAGAATAAATAGCTCTTATGAAAGTACTAAAAAATCTCTGGCTTAAAGAGTGAGGTATTGACTAGGGGGCGAACCCAATCATATATGCAATATTTTCTGTTCGTTTAAAGTTTTGATGTTGCTGCTGTTGCAGTTGAAAAAGTTGTTTTTTATATTTAATTTCTGATCTTTTTTTAGATAATGCTGGGAAGACCGGCGTCCCCTTCATAGAAATTTCCCTTCCCCTATGAAAACTTCCTTCATGGAAAGATCCTCCTACATAACCCCCGATCCCAGGCACGTACGCAGGAATTTGTTTCAGGAGGGGGGGGCAAATCCTTCAAACCCATTATTCTGTGAGAAAAATCAGAAAAATATAGAAAATGAAAAAAATCGTGAGATTCCGGGGGGGGGGGCCCGGAGGCCCCCTCCCTGCGTACGTCCCAGCCCGACCCCCCCCCTCACTACCAGAAAAATCTCCCCTGAAAACGTCTGTACTGTATACTTCCCAATAACCAATACTATATGTTAACATTGGGTAAAGTTCATAACTTTCAGCCCTCCTCCCAGGAACATCGGGGGATTAAGTCATCCTAAAAGACATACTTATAATATTTTCGAACATGGTGAACAAAATGGCTATCTCAAAATTTTGATCAGGTGACTTTGGGAAAACAATGAGCGTGGGAGGGGGCCTAGTTGCCCTCCATTTTTTTGGTCACTTAAAAAGGGCACTAGAACTTTTAATTTCCATTCCAATGAGCCCTCCCACGATATTCTAGGACCACTGGGTCGATACGATCACCCCTGGGAAAATAAAAATAAGCACGCTCCCGTGATCTTTCTTCTGGCAAAAAATGCAAAATTCCACATTTTTGTAGATAGGAGCTTGAAACCTCTACAGTAGGGTTCTCTGATACACGGAATATGATGGTATGATTTTCATTAAGGTTCTATAACGTTTAGGGGGTCTTTCCCCCTTTTTTCCAAAATCAGCCAAATTTTCTCAGGCGTGTAACTTTTGATGGGTAGGATTAAACTTGATGAAACCTATATATTTGAAATCAGCATTAAAATCCGATTCTTTTGATGTATCTATTTGTATCAAAATACCGTTTTCTAGAGTTTCGGTTACCATGAGCCGGGGTCCCAATAACCAAATACTATATGTTAACATTGGGTAAAGTTCATAACTTTCAGCCCTCCTCCTGGGGGCTTCGAGGGATTAAGTCATCCTAAAAGACATAGTTATAATATTTTCGACCATGCTGAACAAAATTGCTATCTCAAAATTTTGATCGGGTGACTTTGGGAAAAAAATGAGCGTGGGAGGGGGCCTAGTTGCCCTCCATTTTTTTGGTCATTAAAAAGGGCACTAGAACTTTTAATTTCCGTTCCAATGAGCCCTCCCACGATATTCTAGGACCACTGGGTCGATACGATCACCCCTGGGAAAAAAAAAAATTGAATAAATAAACACGCATCCGTGATCTTTCTTCTGGCAAAAAATGCAAAATTCCACATTTTTGTAGATAGGAGCTTGAAACCTCTACAGTAGGGTTCTCTGATACGCTTGAATATGATGGTGTGATTTTCATTAAGGTTCTATAACTTTTAGGGGGTTTTTCCCCCTTTTTTTCGAAAATCAGCCAAATTTTCTCAGGCGCGTAACTTTTGATAAGTTGGACTAAACTGTATGAAATTTATATATTTGAAATCAGAATTAAAATCTGATTCTTTTGATGTATCTATTGGTATCAAAATTCCGTTTTTTAGAGTTTCGGTTACCATTGAGCCGTGTCGCTCCTTACATCCAGTTCGTTACCACGAACTGTTTGATACGCCCTACCGCTCAAGTTGTTCATTCATTAACGCATTATAGAATCGTTTTTTGTCGTTAGTTTCCTTCAGCTTAGCGTGAGATAAGACAAAGAGAAGTGACAGAATAGATGGAAAATATATAATTTGGGCTATATATTTGCACATTAAAGGGGGGGGGTAGGGGGGAGGGAGTAAAGTATTTGGGCAGTGTGAAGTTAGAAAACAATTCTTACTAATATGCACAATAATTGTACCTAAAACATTGGGCATGCAGACCCGCTATGCTTTACCCCCAACCCCCCTAATGGGAAAATATATAGCCCAAATTTGTTTCTAGTGTATTATATTTTTATCTTAATTTGGTATATTTCATTATTATTGAGCGCCAGAGAAACATATTAGAAGAATATTAGGTAAGGGGTATCAAACGAAACAGTTCGTGGTTACGAACTGTAAGTAAAAAGCGACCCGGCTCAATAGTAACCGAAACTCTAAAAAACGGAATTTTGATGCCAATAGATATATAAAAAGAATCGGCTTTTTATGCTAATTTCAAATATATAAATTTCATTAAGTTTAGTCTTACCCATCAAAGGTTACGAGCCTGAGAAAATTTTCCTGATTTTCGAAAAAAGGAAGAAACAGTCCTTAAAAGTCAAGTGATCTCAATGAAAATCACGCCATCAGATTCACCGTATCAGAGAACCCTGCTGTACAGGTTTCAAGCTCTTATCTGCAAAAATGTGGAATTTTTTATTTTTTGCCAGAAGAAAGATCACGGACGCGTGTTTATTTGTTTGTTTTTTTTTCCCAGGGGTGATCGTATGGACCCAGTGGTCCTAGAATATCGGGAGAGGGCTCATTCAAACGAAAATTAAAAGTTCTAGCGTCCTTTTAAGTAACCGAAAAATTTCAAAGGACCGAAAAAGGAGGGGTCCTTTTTAAGTGACCCCTCCCCGCCCCTTTCTTTCTCAAAATCGTCTGATCAAAATTTTGAGATAGCCATTTTGTTCATCATAGTTGAAAGGCCCAATAACTATGGCTTTGGGTATAACATGACCCCCCCCCCCCCCCACAGCCCCAGGGGAAAGGTCTTTAAGTTATAAAATTTGCCCTTTGTTTGCGCATAGTACTTGTTATTGGGATATAAGCATACATTATCGGGTGGCGGGAGATTTTCTGCTGGGGGTTTTGCCACGGGGGAATTTTCCATGGGGAGAGAAGTTTCCAGGGAGTGAACTTGTCAGGGAAAATTATACACTGGGGGAATTTGCCAGAATTCTTATACAAAATTCTTTTTACATGTCTTGCTTTCTCTTTTCCGTCTCAATTTTACGCGCAGAATGGTTAAGAGTAATTGTCCAGGGTAAATTTTCACCGGGATTGAATTGTCTAGACGATATTTCCGTGGGGAGGGGGTTTCTCCGTGGAGGTGATGCCAGATTTTCTGGCATTATTAAAAACGACCAGAAATTAAACAAAAAAACAAGTTTTTTCAACTGAAAGTAAGGAGCAACATTAAATGTTAAAACGAACAGAAATTATTACGTATATAAAGGGGGTTGCCCCCTCCTCAATACGTCGCTCTTTACGCTAAAGTTTGAATTTTGTCCCAATTCTTTAATAATGACTCCTGAAACGCAAGGGCCGCTTAATTAGACCAATAAGACGCTTTTTTAAAAGTACTAAAAAACTTTAGCGTAAAGAGCGAGGTGTTGAGAAGGGGGCAACCCCTCTCTATATACGTAATAATTTCTGTTCGTTTTAAGATTTAATGTTGCTCCTCACTTTCAGTTGAAAAAACTTGTTTTTTTTTTGTTTAATATCATACAAGTACCTACAATTTTATACCTCCATGTAAACAAAGCTTCCTTTAACTCCATCAGTTTATTTTTTTTACGTCTTTCGCTTAGCCAATCACATCACTCCTTATATCTGAAGAAAGGAAGCCCCACCTTTTTGAAACTGGGTTCAGTAACGCTTCGGACTAGCTGACGCTGAGCGAAAAATCGAGAGACAAGGAAATGCAATTTCTGGAGAGATAAATAACTCCACTTTTGAAAACAATATCGTTTCTTTGTGAAAAACAAAGTCGGATACTGAAATTAAAGTTTTGAATGACAAAATTGAGTACAAGTAAACTTTTTTTCCTGCGATTTAACTATATTTCTGCGAGGGCAGTCCCTATAAAATGTTCTAGCATACCTGCAAGGAAATGCCAAAAATCAGCTCAAAGGAAATACCATTTGATAAATGCGCAGCTTCGGAAGTTCCCTGTGGTGCTACCAGCTTTCACTGAAAACCTTGCCGAGACAGGAGAAATAACCCTTCACTGTCTTTTCAATAAAATTTCGTAGTCGAACTATAAATTCTCAATAGTTTTATATGATACTTAGTTCTCTTTGATATTTCGCTCAGGGACCCTTTGTCTTTGAGACGGTCAGCCAAGGTTGAGGCTCGCAAAATGATTTTTAAAGCATCGAATCCTTTAGCAAACGAGATTGAAGATTACTTGCGAATGCTCAGTCAATCGCAGTGTTTTTGGCATTTGAACCTTTTTTTCCCATCTCAAAACAGGCATTCTGGCCAAGAGTCAAAATACCCAGAAGAGACATAGCCCAAAAGATATTGTAACTTCGAAGACCGACATTCAATCTTCTTCGACTTCTTGGGCAAAAAAATGTTCAGTGATATCAAAGTAAATTCAAGAATTACCCGACCCTAGACTGACGAAAGTTGCTCTGAGATCCTGATCTAACCAATCTAAGATTGATTTAAAGAACTATCCCCTAAGCAGACTGCTAAAAACAAAACATACATATAGACAAGGAGATACGAATATCTAGGTCTGGAAGAAGACACAGACTTAAATAAACAAAGTAGCTACTCTGAACATCTGGTGATCTTTACAACACACATCTTCGCAACAAAACCCAGGCAAAAGTAAACTAAGGAAGTTTTTCCCCGTGACGTCTTACCGACAACGTCATTAAAGAGGAATGGAGGTTGCTCCCTCTGCGTCAACAAACAATTAAAAATGCAATTAACCTCGACATTACACTGCCACTATCTTTAATTATTTTTTGTGAATGGTAGAACATACCACTCAAACAACAGACAGACTACAACCAATTGAAAATATTTGTTACCCAATGCCTCTAAGACTTCGATTTCTTTATCATTACTGAGACGAATAAAACCCAAAATTAGTGGTGTGGAAATCTTGAGACCTAACAGTCCTATTTTCCTGATTTCTCACTTGAGAAACAAGGACATTCTGATAAATGTAGATAAAGGTAAACTTTTCTGAAAAATGGTATCCTAGATCCTGACAGGATCTAGTCATTGCACCCCAGTTCTCAAACGGAAAAAATACGGTACTGATGCATTATGCGGGCACTGCTATATACTGTATGTGGAATGTCAAACGGGAAATGCTACAGTCAAATAGGATGAATATATAATAGTTTAGAAACAAATTTGGGCTATGTATTTGCACATTAGGGGGGTGGGGATAAAGCATACCATATATTAAATACATAACCTAACCTAGGTACCTCTCCCCCTAAACCAAAAAAAAGTTAAAATATTGTAAACTCAATGAAAACCACGCTTTGCACTCCACTCTAACAACTGTTTTAGTACCGGGTATCTGTCTCTCCCGTTTGGCTGTAGCATTTCCTGTTTGACATTCCACATACAGTATATAGCAGTGCCCGCATAATGCAACAGTACCAAAAATACTAGCGACTTTTGTATTGGAGGGGGGATCAGGGATGTCAAGCAAATGCCAAACTTGTGCATTTTTTAGCATATATGAAGAAGTATTCAGGAACTGATTTTTGCATGGAGTGATTTTTGTGCGGGTTAAATATTCTATCAATTGACTTTTACTTGAACAAAGCTTAGCGTCAGTTGGGTTTATAGGATACCCTATGGGAGATATCTTAAACAAGACCAATGTCAGGGAACATTAAGAAGGAAAACGATCAAGGCCGTATCCCAGAGGGTTTATCGGGTTTTAACCCCCCCCCCCAATTTATGCCCAACCGGTAAAAACGTAACAAAATGCATATAAACAAATTTTTGATGTTTTTTAAAGTTTGTTTGCACCCTCCCCCTTCCCAAATTCTGGATACAGTCTTGAAAACGATATATTTGGTTTCAAAGATATTGAAAACCAAACATATTTTCATCTTATAATTGCATAGCAAAATCACCAAGTCTAAGATGTACGAAAAAAAAGGTCAGAAATACAACACAATGAAAGTAATTTGTTTTTAATCGGAACCTGAATCTAGAAAAAAACATTCACTTTGGCGTATTCTTAATATGTTTTTCGTTTGAAGTTATAAAAGCCAATATTTACACCTGAAATAAAACACAAATTAAAAATCCATTTCCCGTCTTAAGAAATGGGATTTGGAAATGCATAAGAAATGCATCAAAATATTTGCTTTGCGTTCAAGCTCAAGTAATCATCAGAAATATAAAAGGTAAACAAAACCAACAAATTAAAACTGAAGTTGTGCGAAGTCGACCCGTATGGAGGTCGAGTTTTGTAAAAATCCTGAACTACAACAGCCAAATAGAATTCTAGCTTTTCTTCTATGTGGGATTTGGATTAACCAAAAAACATTCCTCCAGTAGAAATAAAAATAAAAACCAAATAAAACCAAATAAGTAGAAACCAAATAAAACCAAATAAGTAGAAATAAAAATAAAAGTAAAAATAAAAAAAATAAAAACCAATATTACAAAAACCAAAAGTAGAAATAAAAAAAATAAAAACCAATATTAGGGAATCATTAAGTCTGACACATGAAGACATATAACGATAGGATAATTCAGCAAAGAATTATTGTCCAAACACACACACGCTACAAAATATAATCAAATGATCAATTGTGATGAGAGCTCACGGAATATGCTGACACTATTAAATGACATGCTTTTTAATTAAAGTTGGTTCATTAAAGTAGGAAATACTTTTTCTTTTAAAACAAGTATAAACCAGCATAGCCATGGGTGTCTGGTACACACATTTCTTTTTGAATTTTGAAATCATGGTCGCAATTTCGAGTTGATTTAGCTTAGGCTAATGCTTGTTCTGCTCTTATTTTTGCCAAATGCGGAAAACAAATAGGGTATTTTACTAAACTCTAATATATTAGATATGTCCTATATTAAATAACGATATATTATTAATTTATTAGATAATGAGATACTCATTTAGCAACCAGTAAACACGCGATAAGTGAAGTTTCGTTAATACTAATGAAATAAAACAGAATAGGATGAAGATATAATAGTTCAGAAACAAATTTGGGCAATGTATTTGTACATTAGGGAGGGGGGAGGGTAAAGCATAGCGTATATTAAATACTGAACCTAGCCTAACCTAGGTACCTCCCCCCCCTAAACCCCCAAAAAATGAAGTTTAATTATAGTTCCTGGAGTGACGAACCTTTTGTTTATTTAGCGTCTGATAGGAATTACCGGATAATGCCTAGATGATCTTTCCTTTTCTCGAGATCTTTGCTTTTCTCGCGTGTTTACTGGATACTAAATAGGTACCGATAATGATCATTACTCGAAGATCCAAATTTAGCGTTACTCCTGGTTAACAGAAAAACGAGGTGACGCGTGCCAAGCGTGACGGGACTGTGCGGCACACGTAGTGTTCCGAGATGTACACCAAATGGCGGGAGGTGGATAACCCCTCACCACAAAAAAAACATGAATTACCACTACTGACCGCTTCTAAAACGTAAAAAAAGGTCATTTCAGTCACAAATGCCATAATAACAACAAAATAGAGCCATAAAATCGATAAGAAACGAAAGTTACTTCCCGCTTTTCTTTCTCGGCTTAATAAGTCAAATTTTCTAAAAGTAAAACATAGTTTTGATTTGGAAATTCTTTTTTAGTAGGAAATCAATACTAATGCTTAACATACAAAGAGGAGAATACATTATATAAATTACGATAAACCTAATATAATGACGGAAAGGCCGTGACAACAGTTGTATAAGCCAGGACTGCGAAGTTAGAATTCAGGAATAAAAAAAGAAGGAGTTGTGGGGTTTAAAAAAAAAGTAAAACAGGAATAATGAGTAACAAAAATATATGTAAATATATTTAATAAAATAGTTTTTATAATTTTCTAATAAATTCATGATTTAAAAAAATTAAAATTGGATTAAAATAAATTCAAAAATAGTTTTTTTTATATTTTTAAATATATTTAATAATTTTTAATAAATAACAAAATAGAGCGTACGTTTATAAAGCCTTTG
Organism: Artemia sinica; assembly: GCA_027921565.1. Taxonomy (NCBI): domain Eukaryota; kingdom Metazoa; phylum Arthropoda; class Branchiopoda; order Anostraca; family Artemiidae; genus Artemia; species Artemia sinica. The sequence goes on from CM051269.1 coordinate 53,722,393, forward strand.
GAAAAGATTATTTTGACGATAATGACAGGATTTTCTTATGTAGGATGTCTCTTATTCCCTTTAGTTCTCTATTCAAGGGATATACCTTCCCCCAAAGCCATGTTCAGGGGTTCTGGGTCAATTTTGCAAATATAATGAGAGCAATTGAGTTTTGATAATTTTAACCCACATACCAAAAATGTAAAGGATACGCAAAACATCAGAACTGGTAGCAAACCATAGCAATTTACTAAAAAAGCAAACCATAGCATTCGAATATATTAAAAAAAAAAGTCTACTAATGAAACGACACCCAGAAAAAAATGAATGTAACTTCTTTTTAAGAAACTTCAAACTCTACTAAATAACTAGAGATGATAACTAGATAATAATCTAGATATATATCTATATCCACAATAATCTATATATAACTAGAGATGTATAGACAATAAGATAACGCCACAAACACGCTTAAATAAAAGCTATAGTAAATTTAAAGCTAATTTTAATAAATAATTTAAAGTTAATAAATTTAACTAAATAAATTTAAACTTAAAACAAAATTCTGTTCCAAATACTTGTTCTGCTATGAGATTGTTCTTTCCTAAACTCATACCACTTTGGGATTTGTTGTTCAGATAAGCAACCCAGATGCAAACAGGGTGACATTTCCTCGATAAAAATTCAGCCATTTGTAGATTTAATTGTGAATGCTATAATGAGACTGTTGACAATTTTGAAAAAAAAAAAAAGTTTGTCGAATCGCGCGGCAATGTATTTTCTACAGAGAAAACAGGGAAAAAACAAAATACTGAAAAAAAAAATCAATTTAGTTACACAATCAAACTAGAATTCAGAAAAACACTGTCAGTTATATCAGATCAGTGACAAGATTAAGGTGAATTTTTTACTCCAACGAAAAGAAAAAGCGAAAAATACACTTTTAGGGAATCCTGCTAAAATGTTCCTGCATTTTCTCTATACCCAAACAAATAGTAAACCAAAGAAGTTCCAAATATTTTCTCTTCTTATGATTTTGGAATCAAAACTATTAATATAGCCTATCTGGTTCCATTGCGACTGAACCACCGTGTAACTGAATTCCTTTAACTGAACCCCCAGGCAACTGAACCCTCTTGAAACTGAACCACCGTGTATCTGAGCACTCGTATAACTGAATTCCCGTGTAGATCCACCCCGTTTAACTGAACCACCGTGTAACTGAACCCCCGTGCAACTGAACCCCCGTGCAACTGAACCACCATGTAACTAAACAATCGCGAAACTGAACCACCGGGCAAGTGAACCCTGGTGTAATTGAACCCTCGTGTAACTCAACCATCGTACTCAGTTTTCCAATCAGAGGCAAGGCTGTAGCGTCGCCTATAGTAAAGGCCATACGGCTCCTATGTTTTATTATTATTATTATTTATTTTTTTTCACAGAGGAACTTCATACGGAAGGGGTCGTCGTAGAAACTTCAAAGGGGGCTCATTCGATAGGAAATCGAGAGTTCTAGTGCCCTTTTTGATAGTCGAAAATGATTGGAGGGCAACTAGCCCCCCCCCACGCCTATCATTCCCCCAAACACATCCAATCAAACTTCTGAGACAGCCATTTTGTTCAGCATAGTTGATTTCCAGATAGAAAATATATTTTTGAGGAGGACACTCCCCCACTACGCTCAGGGCAAGGGTTTTAAGTTTTACCCTGGGGCCATATAAGGTTAATATAGAAGGCGTTGTCGTAGAAACTTCAAAACAGGTTCAATCGATTGGAAATTAAAGGGCTAGTGCCCTTTTTAATAGTCGAAAGTGATTGGAGTGTAACTAGCCCCACTCCCCCCCACGCCCATCATTTCCCCAAACACATCCAATCAAAATTTTGAGATAGCCATTTTGTTCAGCGTAGTTGATTTCCAGATAGAAAATATATTTTTGAGGAGGACACTCTCCCACAACCCTCAGGGCAAGGGTTTTAAGTTATACCCTGGGGGCATATAGGGTTTTTATAGAAGGCGTTGTCGTAGAAACTTCAAAAAAGGCTCATTCGATTGAAAATACAAAAAGCTAGTCCCCTTTTTAATAGTCGAAAGCGATTGGAGGGCAACTAGCCCCCCCCACGCCCAATATTCCCCCAAACACATCCAATCAAAATTTTGAGATAGCCATTTTGTTCAGCGCAGTTGATTTCCAGATAAAAAATATATTTTTGAGGAGGAAACTCCCCCAAAACCGTCAGGGCAAGGGTTTTAAGTTATGCCCTCGGGGCATATAAGGTTTTTATAGAAGGCGTTGTCGTAGAAACTTCAAAACATGCTCATTAGATTGGAAATTAAAGGGCTAGTGCCCTTTTTAATAGTCGAAAGTGATTGGAGTGTAACTAGCCCCCTTCCCCCCATGCCCATCATTTCCCCAAACACATCCAATCAAAATTTTCAGATAGCCATTTTGTTCAGCGTAGTTGATTTCCAGATAGAAAATATATTTTTGAGGAGGACACTCCCCCACAACCCCCATGGCAAGGGTTTTAAGTTATGCCCTGGGGGCATATAAGGTTTTTATAGAAGGCGTTGTCGTAGAAACTTCAAAGCAGGCTCATTCGTTTGGAAATTAAAGGGCTAGTGCCCTTTTTAATAGTCGAAAGTGATTGGAGTACAACTAGCCCCCCCCCACGCCCATCATTTCCCCAAACACATCCAATCAAAATTTTGAGATAGCCATTTTGTTCAGCGTAGTTGATTTCCAGATAGAAAATATGTTTTTGAGGAGGACACTCCCCCAAAACCTTCAGGGCTAAGGGTTTTAAGATATGCCCTGGGGGCATATAAGTTTTTTATAGAAGGCGTTGTCGTAGAAACTTCAAAAAAGGCTCATTCGATTATAAATTCAAAGGGATAGTGCCCTTTTTAATAGTTGAAAGTGATTGGAGGGCAACTACCCCCCCCCCACGCCCATAATTCCCCCAAACACATCCAATCAAAATTTTGAGACAGCCATTTTGTTCAGCGTAGTTGATTTTCAGATAGAAAACATGTTTTTGAGGAGGACAATCCCTCACAACCCTCATGGCAAGGGTTTTAAGTTATGCCATGGGGGCATATAAGGTTTTTATTAAAGGCGTTGCCATAGAAACTTCAAAAAAGGCTCATTTGAGCCTCTTTGAGTCGAAAGTGATTTGAGGGCAACTAACCCCCCTCTCACGCCCACCTTTTCCCCAAACACATCCAATCAAAATTTTAAGACAGCCATTTTATTAAACGTAGTTTTAAGTTCTGGAAATTAGGTATTTGAGGATTACAACTCCCCCAAAGCCCTCAGGGCAAGGGTTGTAATTTAAGGATCCTCCGAATCTTTCATATTATTTCTTATGGAAGGGATGCTCGTATAAACTTTAGAGGGCTCATCTGATTCAAAGTTGAAAGTTCTTGTTCACTTTTTATGAGTCAAAAGAGATTAGCCCCTCTTCCTCCTCCACGCCCTAAATGCATCAGATAAAAATTTTGAGACACATTTTGTTAAAATAGTTCAAAGTTCTGATAACAAAAAACTCCGGTGTCGATACAGCCCACCAGGGCCCAGGGGTAGGCGTTGTAAGTTATGCCCTGGGGCATAACTTATTAAGTGGGGGTTTATAACTTATGGGAAGGGGTTTTGTTTATGGGAAGAACACATAGGAAATCTATTATAATTATCCAATTATAAGGTTAAAATACATACTCTGTGATAGATGCAAAATTGCTTTGGCACACAAATTCCTATTAAGGTCAATTCCAAACAGTCGTGATCCCTTTGTGTCAGCAAGTGAAATGGTCTAAACCCCCCCTTATTGGAGCTATTTTTTCAATCCATTCATTGTTGTCAATCGCTGTCCACAAGTTATGCAAGCTGTCTATTATTCATATAAATGGTTTTTATCAGAGGTAATCGTATAGACTTTGAAAAAAGCCTCATTCGATTTAAATTGAAAGTTCTAGATCCGTTTTTTAAAGTCAAGAATAATCGGACAGTAAGCACCCCCCCCATGCCATAAAAACTTGAAACTTTTTGCCATAAAAAACGAAAAAAATTAATTAAAACAAAGTTTCAGAAAAATAAGTTTTTCAAAGAAAAGTAAAGGTCATTTTAAACTTAAGCTCAGGAGATACAAATACCTGTTAAAATTCAAACTCAAAACGACCAGAAATTACTATTAAAGAATAAATGAAACCCAAAACGAACAGGAATTAAATAAACAATCATAGCAAAAAAAACATACAACAAGTAATAATATAAATGAATAAATAGATCTTAAAGCGAGTAATGCTTAGATTGAATATGAAAATCAAGCTTAAAACAAAAAAAAATAATTTGCTATTAAAGTATAAATGAAACTTAAAACAAGCAGAAATTAAATAAACAATCAATGCGAACAAACATACAATATATATATTAATGTAAATGAATAAATAAATCTTAAAACAAGTGAAACTTAAATTGAATATGCAAATCAAGTTTGAATCGAATAAAAATAACTACAAACAAGAGTTTGGGTATCGTCTCACTGCAGAAGCCTAAAACCAACTGCGTCATTGGCGCTTTACTGAAAACGAATTAAATTACAAATGTTTTCTTTTGTACTTAATATTGAAAATTAATATTAAAATTACAGTAAAATTTTGAATTGATGAGCTTTTAGCAATTAATATCATTATACATCAAATATTCAGTTTAATTTATTAGTTTTTTTCAAGGTTGGTCAAGACAAATATAGTTTCACTACAAGCAAAATTTGGATACTGCCCCCTTCTTTAACTGTAAAAACCTAAAACCTTCTGCGTCATTGGTGCTTCACTAAAAATGAATTACTCGTATATTACAAATTTATTATTTTCCAGTTCTTACAGTATTGAAAATGAAAATAAAAATTACAGTGAAAAAAAATCTTGAACTGATGGATCTTTCAACAATTAATATCATTATATATCTAATATTCAATTTGATTTTGTTTATACTTTCCAAGACTGTTCAAGACTCATATAGTTTTGCCGTTTTTTTTTAACTTTGCCATTTTTTGTTACTAATCGTGTGAGTCTGTTAAGAAAACATTCTATGGCTTCTAGGCATTTCTATTTGAGCGGAAAACTGCACCTCAAACTTTGTGGAACATGCATTTTCTTGCATGAAACACCAAAATATAATAAAATGTCAAGTTTCGGAGTGTCCCACCACTCGCAAGAAAGTGCCATTGGTATTTTTGAATCCGCATGGTCAATTTAGGGGGTGGAGGGTAGGCTAATTCTCGTAGCAGCCCCATTCCGTCGTGGTATGGTTCACATTTTCAATACCTGGCGTCGGGACTATCATATAATCTACCAAGCATACAACTACCCCAAATCAGTATCAATAAATAAATGAAACCTAAAACGAACAAAAATTAAAATAAATATTAGAGTCAAACTCAAAACGAGCATAAATTAACGTGAGTAGGGTTCAAAACCCCTATGCTTTCTAAAGCCAGAATATAATTTGTACTTTACTGAAAAAAAATTCAAATGAGTTTACTGAAAAAAATGTGCATTGTCAATTTAATATACATATGCTGATATTTATTCCCTAAAACCTTAATTAATTTTTGATTTCTTAAAGTTACAAAAGTGAAAATATTTCAAAGAATTGTTTTCAGTAAAGCGCCAATGACGCAGTAGGTTTCAGGCTTCTGCAGTGAGACGATACCCAAACTCTTGTTTGTAGTTATTTTTATTCGATTCAAACTTGATTTGCATATTCAATTTAAGTTTCACTCGTTTTAAGATTTATTTATTCATTTACATTAATATATATTGTATGTTTGTTCGCATTGATTGTTTATATAATTTCTGTTCGTTTTAAATTTCATTTATACTTTAATAGCAAAATATTTGTTTTCGTTTTAAGCTTGATTTTCATATTCAATCTAAGCATTACTCGCTTTAAGATCTATTTATTCATTTATATTATTACTTGTTGTATGTTTTTTGCTATGATTGTTTATTTAATTTCTGTTCGTTTTGGGTTTCATTTATTCTTTAATAGTAATTTCTGGTCGTTTTGAGTTTGAATTTTAGCAGGTATTTGTATCTCCTGAGCTTAAGTTTAAAATGGCCTATACTTTTCTTTGAAAAACTTATTTTTCGGAAAGTTTTTTTTAATTAATATTCTACAAGTACGAGGCAATATCATTGGGTAAAACACAAGTTAGAATCTTTACAGGTTCAACATTGTTGAAATTTTTTTTTAAGCAATGATATAAATGCCTGTCAAGATGACTCATAAAAAAAGCGCTGTTTGTTGTCACAAAAACAAAGAAAATCGGACGTCGCAAACCATTCAAGCCAGATTTATTTTTTCCTTTTTTATGTCTGTTAATGGGGTTCCCTTCGCTCTTTCACTGCCTATGATTCTATGCGTTTATCCCCCCAGAAAATACCCCCATCCCTCCCGGAAAATACTCCCCGGTGAAAATACCCTCCCGTGAAAAATACTTCCCTAGAAAATACCTTCCCCAGTCAACAGCTGGCTGATTTCCAATCATTTTTGACTTTAAAAAAAAATAGAACTCTCAATTTCTGATGAAACGAGCATCCTCCGAAGTTTCTAAGACCATGAGGCAGAGGTGGAGATGAGGGAGGGACAGTCCCCTTCCTATACAGAATAAATTCTGCTCATTTTGAGGTTTGATGTTTCGCTTTACTTTCATAGAAGCAGCGTAGACCGGAAATATTCCAGGAAATCATGAGGGATTAAAATCAGTTCCGCCTTTTTGATATGCTTTTTTTTAAGTTTTTTCGTCCCACTTCTCCGGTGAAAATAAACCCCCAAACAAAAGTCCTAAATACGGCCCTGGGAATTACACATCAATTTCTACTTCCTCTTGTCTCTTTCTTATAACTAATACTGTATTTATCTGAAAGCTCAATGAGAGTTGGGATGTCTTGGTATTAAAATGCACCCTCAGAGGCATCTTCCTCCCTCCCAAACTAGCCAAAATATTTTTAAGGTCTATACAAGCGTCAATGTCTTTTGTTAATTCCCTGTTGTTTTACAATTTCACACATTTGCATATAAGGGCTTTAAACCTCTATAATGGAGTTTTATGATTGTTTTGTAGTTAGGGAGGGAGGGAGAATGAGGCCTCAAAGAGTGCATTTTAATACAAAAACATCCCAACTCTCAACGAGTCTTCATATGAGTACAGAATTAGTTCTAAGGAAGAGACGAGGGGAGGGTGAAAGTAGAAATTTATATAAAATCCCCACTGTCATATCAAGGAATTTTGTTTGGGGGGGGGGGGCTACTTGACAGGGCGGAGACATCAAACATAAACAGACATAAAAAGGAGAAATAGATCTGGCTTTAATGGTTTGTGACGTCCGATTTTCTTTCTTTTTGGTGACAAGAAAAACAGAGCTTTTTTATTAATTATCTTGTCAGTCTTTTATATCATGACTTAAAAAAAAAAAAAATAAAATAATTCCAACGAGGTTGAACATGTAAATATTCTAACTACTGTTTTACCCAATGATATTGCCTCATATTTGTAGAATATTGAAAAACTCAGTACGGTGGTTCAGTTGCACAAGGGTTCAGTTAAACGGGGTTCAGTTGCACGGTGGTTCAGTTACACGCACACCAGCCTATCTTGCTTCGCGCTTCTCTCTGTTGTTACTTTTTTAAAGTAATTCAATTTGGCAACTGAGTAACTCAAACAGTAAATATTCTTATTCATATTTTTAATTGAATTAAAATTTCAAACTAAATTAATTAACATTTATTTATTAATTATAATTAAATTAATTATTAATTAAGTTTTAATTAATTTAAATTAAAATTTTATGTTGAAAGATTTTTGATTTTCAAGATTACCCTAACAAAAATTCTTTGTCTGACGGTTATCCACATCATTTAAAAGATTTATTCAGGAATTGTACAGCTTTATCGCCGACTGAATTTAAATTTGTTTGCTTAGCATGATATTACATATCAAACATAATTTAACATAAATTATCAGACAGAATTGAGCATAGGATTGGAAATAAAATCATAAATGATTCCCAAGGTTATTTGCCTCATAAATGTTTGATTCCATTGCGCAGTAAAATGTGGGAACTGGCTCTTTACTGCTTTCAAAAACTTAACCAATCTATATACTTGCTTGTCACTTACTGTTAAAATTCAAACTCAAAATGACCAGAAATTACTATCAAAGAATAAATGAAACCCAAAACGAACAGAAATTAAATTAACAATCATAGGAAAAACCATACAACAAGTAATAATATAAATGAGTAAAAAGATCTTAAAGCGAGTAATGCTTAGATTGAATATGAAAATCAAGCTTAAAACGAAAAAAACAATTTTGCTGTTGAAGTATAAATGAAACTTAAAACGAACAGAAATTAAATAAACAATCAATGCAAACAAACATACAATAGATATATAACGTAAATGAATAAATAAATCTTAAAACGAGTGAAACGAACAAAAATCACTACAAACAAGAGTTTGGGTATCGCCTCCTCTCACTGTATAAGTCTAAAACCTACTGTGTCATTGGCACTTTACTCAAAACTATATGCGTCTTGAACAGTCTTGGAAAGTATAAACAACATCAAATTGAATATTTGATGTATAATGATATTAATTGTTGAAAGATCCATTAGCTCAAGAATTTATTTCACTGTAATTTTATTTTTAATTTCAACACTGTAAGAACTGGAAAAGAAAATATTTGTAATATAATTCGTTTTCAGTTAAGCGCCTATGACGAAGTAAGCTTTTGGTTTTATTTACAGTTAAGGAAGGGGGCAGTATCCAAACTCTTGTATGTAGTGATCTTGGTTCGTTTCAAGCTTGATTTGCATATCTAATTATCTAATAGCATATCTAATTTTAATAGCATATCTGGTTACCCTCCGATGTCTTTTGACGCTTAAAAAGTGAACTAGAACTTTCAATTTCCAATCAAATGAGCCCTCTCTGGAGCTTATACGAACATCCCTTCCGTAAGAACCATATCTAATTAGCATATCTAATTTTAATATTAATTTTCAATATTAAGTACAAAAGAAAACATTTGTAATATAATTCGTTTTCAGTAAAGCGCCAATGACGCAGTTGGTTTTAGGCTTCTGCAGTGAGACGATACCCAAACTCTTGTTTGTAGTTATTTTTATTCGATTCAAACTTGATTTGCTTATTTAATTTAAGTTTCACTCGTTTTAAGATTTATTTATTCATTTTCTTTAATATCTATTGTATGTTTGTTTGCATTGATTGTTTATTTAATTTCTGTTCGTTTTAAGTTTCATTTATACTTCAACAGCAAAATTGTACGCAGGAATTTGTTTCGGAGGGGGGGGGGCAATTTGTTTCGGGGGAGGGGGCCAAATCCTTCAAACCCATTATTCTGTGAGAAAAATCAGAAAATTATGGGAAAATGAAAAACCCTTAGGGCAAGGGTTTTAACTTATGTTCTTGGGCATATAAGGTTTTTATAGAAGGCGTTGCCGTAGAAACTGAAAATAAACATTAAAATTATAGTAAAATTTTGAACTGATGAGCTTTCAGCAATTAATATCATTATACATCAAATATTCATTTTAATTTACTAGTTCTTTCTAGAGTTGTTCTAGACGAATATAGTTTCACTACAAACAAGATTTTTTGGATACTGCCCCCTTCCTTAACTGTAAATAAAAACTAAAAGCCTACTGCGTCATTGGCGCTTTACTGAAAACGAATTATATTACAAATATTTTCTTTTCCAGTTCTTACAGCATTTAAAATAAAAATAAAATTAGAGTGAAATAAATTCTTGAACAGATGGATCTTTCAACATCTAATATCATTATACATCAAATATTCAATTTGATGTTGTTTATACTTTCCAAGACTGTTCAAGATGCATATAGTTTTCAGTGAAGCGCCAATGACACAGTAGGTTTTAGACCTTTACAGCAAAAGAAGGAGGCGATACCCAAACTCTTGTTTGTAGTGATTTTTGTTCGTTTCAAGCTTGATTTGCATATCTAATTTAAGTTTCACTCGTTTTAATATTTATTTATTCAGTTACATTAATATCCATTGTATGTTTCTTTGCATTGATTGTTTATTTAATTTCTGTTCGTTTTAAGCTTCATTTATACTTCAATAGCAATATATTTTTTTTATTTTAAGCTTGATTTTCATATCCAATTTAAGCATTATTCGCTTTAAGATCTATTTATTCATTTATGTTATTACTTGTTGTATAGTTTTTCCTGATTGTTTAATCAATTTCTGTTCGTTTTGGGTTTCATTTATTCTTTAATAGTAATTTCTGGTCATTTTGAGTTTGAATTTTAACAGGTATTTGTATCTGCTGAGCTTAAGTTTAAAATGGCCTTTACTTTTCTTTGAAAAACTTCGTTTACGGATTTTTTTTTTTTAATTAATTTTTGTTCGTTTTTGATTGCAAAAAGTTTCAAGTTTTTAAAATAACCTTTTTTTAAAATCAAACATTTTTTTCAACATCAAATGTTCATCAAATTATCAAAACTAGCATCAAAGTAACAATACAAAAAAAAAAAATAACAAAGTAAAGAAAGCATCAGAATAACCAATGTATCAAAGTAACAATAAGCAACCTGCATGACTTACAGCCCTTGCACCGTAAATCGAAGTTGCCACGTAAATCACTAAATCCAAGTATTGAAGTAAACAAAGTGTCAAAGTAACAATAAGCAAGTTCCGTAACTCAGAGCAATTTTCCCGGGGTTAGGGGCGGGGGTGGGTTCAACCCCGGAAGCATAGTTATTTGGCCTGTGAACTTTTTGGAACAAAATGGCAATCTCAAAATTTTGATCGGATGCCCTTTGAAAAAGTGGGGTGTGGGCTAGTTGCCTATTGGTCACTTTTGACACTTAAAAAAGAACTAGATGTATCAATTTCCGATCAAATGAGCCCCCTTCAAAGTTAATACGACCAACCCTTCCAAAAAACCTTATATTCTAATAATAGCCAACTTACATAAGTTACAATTCTTACCCCGGGGGCTATGGAGGATTTCTCAACCCCTAAGTTAGGCTACAGTAATTTGAATTTTGGACTATTTTGAACAAAATGGCTATTTAAAAAATTTGATAAGATGCATTTGGGGGGAAAAGGCACAAGGGTGGGGGGGCTTGTTACTTCTTGATCACTTTCGATTCTGAAAAGGGGCATAATAAATTTCCATTTCTGATTGAATGAACTTCCTCCAAAGTGTATACGACCACGCTTTCCATAAAAGCTTTATATGTCAACGATGGCCTGCTAATATAACTTACAGGCCTTTCCCCCAGGGCTGGGGGTGGATTCAAATCCGGAACCGTTTTGTACAGCACTTTCAATTTCCAATCAAATGAGTCCTCTATGAAGATTATACGAGCATCCCTTCCATAAAAACCATATACCTCCAGGTCATACCTTACAACACCTGCCCCGGGTCCTGTGGGACTGAGTCGACACCGGTGTTTTATAATCTAAACTTTGAACTATTTCTAACAAAATGTCTATCTCAAAATTCTTATCTGATGCATTTGGGGGAAAAGGGGTGAGGGGGAGGAGGCTAGCTCCCCTCTGAACACTTTTGACTTATAAAAAGTGAACTAGAACTTTCAACTTCCAATCAAATGAACCCTCTTTGAAGTTTATACGAGCATCCCTTCCATAAGAACCTTATTTGCCCCCAGGGCATAACTTACAACATGTGTCCCCGGGCCCAGGGGGGTTGTGTCGATATCAGAGTCTTGTTATCTGACCTTTGAACTATTTTTAACAAAATGGCTATCTCAAAAATTTTATCTCATGCAATGGCTACATCCAATTTTCTATCAAATATATTTGTAGAAAAAGGGCTTGGGGGGGGGGGGGGGGCTAGTTACCCTCTGATCACCTTTGACTCTTAAAAGGGCACTAGAACTCTCGATTTCCAATCAAATGAGCCCCCTTTGAAGTTTATACGACGACCCCTTTTAGATGAAGTGCCTCTGGGGAAAAAATAAATGGAGTGTGGGGGGAGGCTAGCTGCCCTCCGATCACTTTCTACTCTTAAAAAGTGAATTACAACTTTCAATTTACAATCAAATGAGCCCTCTATTATACGAGCATCCCTTCCATAGCAACCATATATGCCCCAAGGGCATGTTACGACGCCTATCCCCGGGCCCTGGGGGCTGTGTCGACATCGGCGTTTTTGTTATCTGAACTTTGAACCATTTTTAACAAAATGTCTATCTCAAAATTTTATTTGATGCACTTAGGGCGTCAAGGGGGGGGGGCTAGTTGCCCTCCGATCTCTTTTGACTCTTAAAAAGTGAACGAGAACTTTCGATTTCTAATAAAATGAACCCTCTCCGAAGTTTATGCGAGCATCCCTTCCATAAAAACCATATATGCCCCCAGAGCATTACTTACAACGCCTGCCTTCGGGCCCTTGGGGGTTGCGTCGACACAGGAGTTTTTCTTATCTGACCTTTGAACTATTTTTAATGAAATGGCTATTTTAAAAAAATTATCGGATATGCTTGGGGAAAAAAGGGTGTGTAGGGGGGGGCTAGTTGCCCTCGGATATCTTTTGACTCTCAAAAAGTGAACTAGAACTTTCAATTTCCAATCAAATGAGCCCTCTCTGAAGTTTATACGAGCCTCCCTTTCATAAAAACCATATATTCTCCCAAGACAACACTTACAACGCCTACCCCCGGGCCCTGGGGAGTTGTGTTGACACCGGAGTTTTTGTTATCTAATTTTTGAACAATTTTTAAAAAACTGGCTATCTCAAAATTTGTAGCAGATGGATTTGGGATAAAAAGGGCGAGGGAAATTGAACTTTCAATTTCCAATCTAATGAGCCCTCTATGAAGTTTATACGAGCATCCCTTTCATAAGAACCATGCATGCCTTTAGGGCATGACTTAGAACGCCTTCCCCCGGGCCCTGGGGGGGTTGTATTGACACCAGAGTTTTTCTTATCCGACCTTTGAACTATTCTTTTAACAAAATGTCTATCTCAAAATTTTCATCAGATGGGTTTGGAAAAAGAAGGCGTGGAGGGGGGAGGGGCTAGTTACCCTCGGATCTCTTTTGACTATTAAAAAGTGAGCTCGAACTTTCAATTTCCAATCAAATCAGCCCTCTCTGAAGTTTATACGAGCATCCCTTTCATAAGAACCATATATGCCCCAGGGCATAACTTACAACGCCTGCCTCCGGGCCTTGGGGGGTTGTGTCTACACCTGAGTTTTTGTTATCTGACTTTTGAACAATATTTAACTTAATGGCTCTCTCAAATTTTTTTCGGATGCATTTAGGAAAAAGGGGGCATGGGGGAGGGGCGGGGGCTAGTTGTCCTACAATCTCTTTTGACTCTCAAAAACTGAACTAGAACTTTCACTTTCCAATCAAATGAGCCCTCTCTGAAGTTTTTACGAGCATCCCTTCCATAAGAACTATATATTCCCCCAGGGCATAACTTACAACGCCTGCCCTCGGGCCCTGGGGGGCTGTGTCAGCCCCAGAGTTTTGTTATATGGTCTTTGAACTATTTTTTTTAAAAAATGGCTATCTCAAAGTTCTTATCAGATGGGTTTGAGAAAAAAGGGCGTGGATGGGGGGGGGGGGGGGGGGCTAGGTGCCCTTCAATCTCTTTTGACTCTTATAAAGCGAACTAGAGCTTTCAACTTCCAATCAAATGAGCCCTCTTTGAAGTTTATACGAGCATCCCTTCCATAAGAACCATATATGCCACCAGGACATAACTTACAACGCCTGTCCGCGGGCCCTGGGGGGTTGTGTCGACACCGGAGTTTTTTTATGATCTTTGAACTATTTTTAACAAAATAGCTATCTCAAAATTTTTATTGGATGCATTTGGGAAAAAAGGGCGTGGGAGGGCCTGGTTACCCTCCGATGTCTTTTGACGCTTAAAAAGTGAACTAGAACTTTCAATTTCCAATCAAATGAGCCCTCTCTGGAGCTTATACGAACATCCCTTCCATAAGAACCATATATGCCCCCAGAGCATAACTTATAACCCTTGCCCTGACGACTGTGGGGGGAGTATCCTGCTCATTGATATAATTCCCAAAACTTTCAACTACATTGAACAAAATGGCTCCAATCAGTTTCGAATATTAAAAAGGCCACAAGCCATTTAAATTTCCAATCAAATGAGCCCTTTTTGAGTTTCTACGACAACACTTTCTATAAAAACCTTATATGCCCCCAGGGCATAACTTACAACCTTCGCCCTGCGGGCTGTGGGTGGGGGGGGGTGTCATCCTCAGAGACCTAATTTCCAGAATTTTCAACTACATGGAACAAAATGGCTATCTCAAAATTTTGATTGGATGTGTTTGGGGAAATTGTGGGCATGAGAGGGGGTTAGTTGCCCTCCAATCACTTTCGACAATTAAAAAGGGCACTAGCCCTTTGAATTTCCAATCGAATGATCCCTTTTCGAAGTTTCTACGACAAACCTTTCTATAAAAAGCTTATATGCCCCCAAAGCCTAACTTACAACCCGTGCCCTAAGGGTTGTGGGGGAGTGTCCTTCTCAAAAACATAATTTCTATCTGGAAATCAACTACGTAGAACAAAATGGCTATCTCAAAATTTTGATTGGATGTGTTTGGGGAAATGGTGGGCGTGGAAGCGGTGTGTGTTGCCTTTTAATCACTTTCGACCCTTGAAAAGGGCACTAGCACTCTCGATTTCCAATCGAAGGAGCCCCCTTTGAAGTTTATACAACGACCCCTTCCATATGAAGTGCCTTTGGGAAAAAAATAATAATAAATAAACAAATAATAAAACATTGCAGCCGTATGGCCTTTACTATAGGCAACACTATAGCGCTGCCTCTGATATAAATGTTACCCGTTGTTACCGTGAATTTCAGAAATTTCCTTTTCTTTTCTCTTTGCATTTAGTCAGCGTTGCCAGTCAACTTTTTCACTTTCATGCAAGGTTTCACGGTGACAGGTTAGGTTAGATCGGGTTTTTCATCCATTTCTGAGATTCATAGCCTTATTTAACTTAGCCTAATTTTTACCATCAAAGCTTGCATAAGACTGAAAACGCTGATTCGCAAAGCTAATTGAATCCAAGCAGAGAAAAGGGAATTTCGGACATTCACCGGCGAATGTCGACATTAACCAGATTTCGGACATTCACAGCAACATAAATACAAAAAGAATCCGCACCAGTCTGCACTCTGAAGCGCAAATAACACTGTTATTCAAAAGGCTTAAGGGGCGTCAGCACTACTCCTGTTTGTGGTTATTTCAGTTCGTTTTAGGTTTGACTTGATTATTCATTTGAATTTCAATTCGTTTCGGGTCTCATTTATTCATTAATAGTGATTTCGTTTGTTTTAAGATTTCTGTTTGTTTCTAACTTTTTCTAACATTTTTTTTTTTTTAATGGTTAATAAAAAGAATGTTGGTAAAGTTTTTGTCCGTTTTTTTCCGCAAGATTTTGGCCCGCTATTTATATTTTGACATAATTTTACAGCAATTTTTTTAATAATAGTTTTACAGTAGAATTTTTAGTGGATGGGGAAGGGGAATGTTATTCAAATAAATATATTGAAAATCTGCTTAATTTTTGGCCTAGGGCTGAAGCCATCTATACCCCCATCCTGTTACAACTTTGAGTATAGACGAATATTGATCGACCATCTTATAATACGAATATTATTGTATCATATTTTGTTTTAATTAAAATTAATTAAATTGTATTTATTGATAACAATTTTTCCATTTATTGATAATAATTAATTGTATTTATCTATTTGTTAAACGTATTTATTTATCAAATTGCAATTAATTTAAGATGAAAGTAAAATTTAATTAAAATTTTTACGCAATAATTTTGGTGTTCCGGATTACCCTAACTGCTCAATTAAGACTTCTATTTAGTTGTTTGAAAAAAACAAAATGGGCCATAAAAAATCAATGCAACCAAATTTGTGTCCGTTTGAGGTTCCCTTGTTTCTGAACCCTTAGCCGGGTCTCTTCATGGCCAGAAAATTTGAGCGGATAAAAATAAAAAAAGAAAATTTCGCACCAAGAATCAATACAACCATACATTTTGTTCTAAAGTTTATTCCCCTTGATCAGCCCCTTTTTGCCCCCCCCATCGAAAGTCAAAATTTAAAATCCATTTGATCTCTCGGTCCAACATTTCCTCAGTGTTTCAGCTGGGTCCCTTAAGTCGCTTTTTTTACACATTTAGACGTACCTGAAATAATGCAGATATGCCCTTTTGACAACTTGGATGCATGTGGTGTATTTTTAATTAGTTCAATGTCCCCCCAACGTTCCCTGAACATTTCATATAAATACCCTTAACTAAGATATTGTGCATACTCCCTTTTGACAATCTGGATATACATAATGTCTTTTGATTTAGTATAAGCACGTCTGAGAAGCATTCTAAATCCTGTGACAGAGTTTTCCTTTAAATCGAGGAGCAGGGGCGTATCCCAAATGACAGGTCCATGATTTTGAGAAGATGCATTTTCTCTATTTGATGCAGAAAAATGAGATAGAATTACAAATTATATGACATTTCAAAACAAATTTATTTATAATAATTTATTTGAATTTTATGACATTGCAAAGCGCGTGTTGCAAAATCTTCGGTCATTATAATTTTTTTATGATAAATTTTGCGCAACAATATTGCTGACACGCTGGAGTTTATTTTCCGGGAACTCAAAAGGCCTGTAAGTTTATGATAATTCCTGATAATATTAAGACTAATTTATTTATGATAATTTATGATTTATTTGACAATTATGATAAAATTTAATGGCAATTTCATATTGTAAATTTCGCAAATATTGTAAATTGCGCAAATTTTATATCTCTCTTTTTACTTGATAATTTTTGTATAACAATATAGCAGATAAGTGGGAATTTACTTCGTTGCACCAAAAAAAAAAAAAAAAAAAGAAAAAAAAAAGAGAGACAATAAGAAATGATGGAGGAAAACTCGAGACGTCAGGAGGGTAGGCCCCCACCTTTATACGCGCAAAGCGAGTCATTTTGAACAACAACGAGGACCAAGATTTAACCGTAAAGACAATTTCTTTACCCCCCCCCCCAATACAATCTTTTTAAAGCAATACCATACCAATACAGATGAATTTGACAGAATTATACGCAACATTTCCTCGGCCCTCTCCTGCAATTACATTTTTATTATTGCATGTTAAGCGCAAATTGTCTTAAGCGTTTGACAACCATATCTTTTTGATTTTCAAATTTCTAGTCAGGAACTAGAACTCCTGAAAAATTAAGAAATAACACATTTTTCAATTATAAACTAAATAAAAGAAAATCTTGTAGTGTAATTTTGATACCAATAGATACATCAAAAGAATCAGATTTTAATTCTGATTTCAAATATATAAGTTTCATCAAGTTTAATTTTACCCATCAAAAGTTACGCGCCTGAGAAAATTTGGCTGATTTTCGAAAAAAGGGGGAAAGACCCCCTAAAAATTATAGAACCTTAATGAACATCATACCATCATATTCAGCGTATCAGAGAACCCTACCGTAGAGGGATGGATTATGTGGGAGGAACTTTCCATGAAGGAAGTTTTCATGGGGGAAGGGACATTGCTATGAAGGGGGAGCCGGATTTCCCATCATTATTTAAAAAAAGATCAGAAATTATATATATATAAAAAAAAAGTTTTCAACTGAAAGTAAGGAGCAACATCAAAACTTAAAACGACAGAAAACATTACGTATATGATTGGGTTCACCCCCTAGTCAATACCTCGCTCTTTAAGCCAAAGACTATTTAGTACTTTCATAAGAGCTATTTATTCTAATTAACGGCATTTGTGATTAAGGGGTCATTTTTAAAGAATTGGAACAAAATTCAAACTTTAGCTTAAAGAGCAAGGTATTGACTAGGGGACGAACCCTGTAATATACGTATTAAAAATATATGAATATAAAAATTCGTTATGTAAGTTAATTCGTAAGTTAAGTCAGAACAAAATTTCGAGAAAGCCAATTAGCCAAAAAAAGGAAAATTAATATGCCAATTTCGTTTTAGGTGAGCCAAAATCAAAGCTGTATTAATTCAAAAACGTTCAGAAATTAACTTAAAAAAACAAGTTTTTTTTTAACTGAAAGTAAGGAGCGACATTAAAACTTAAAACGAACAGAAATTATTCCGTATATGAAAGGGGCTCTCCCCTCCTCAACGCCTCGCTCTTTACGCTAAAGTTTTTTATTGTTTTAAAAAATAAAGTCATGAGACAGAGTCAAACTTTGGCATAAAGAGCGAGGCGTTGAGGAGGGGGCAGCCTCTTTCATATACAGAATAATTTCTGTTCGTTTTAAGTTTTAATGTCGCTCCTTACTTTCAGTTAAAAAAAAACTAGTTTTTTTATTTAATTTCTGAACGCTTTTGAATTAATGCAGCTTTGATTTTGGCTCACCATACATGAATAATTAAAACGAAATTCGTATATTAATTTTCTTTTTTTTTTGCTAAATAGCTTTCTCGAAATTTTCTTCTGACGTAACTTACGATACGTAACGAACTTCTATATTCGTTACAAAAAAAAAAAACATTACAAAAAAAGGAAGAATGGAAAGATAGCCACCTTTACGTGGTTTTAGAAAGGTAAGTTCCGATGTCTCTCCAGGAACAATGAATAACATGACTGGCTTGTAAAAATATATCGGAAAAGAGAAACAATGGTGTGACAGCACCCTTTTACGTGGTTTTAGAAAGGTAAGTTCCGATGTCTCTCCAGGAACAATGAATAACATGACTGGCTTGTAAAAATATATCGGAAAAGAGAAACAATGGTGAGACAGCACCCCTTTACGTGGTTTTAGAAAGGTAAGGCTCTTTTTCTCTTCCGAAATAAAAAAAAAAAAATGTGTAATTAGCTTGCGAAAATACATCACAGAAAAGAATCAATGGGAAGATAACACCTCTTAACGTGGCTTTAGAAGATATATCACAAAAAAAAGAAACAATGAGAAGATACCACCCATTTCCGTGGTTTTAGAAAGGTAAGACTCCTTGTCTCTCCAGAAATAAGGAAAAATATGACTGGCTTGCGAAAACCCATTACAAACGATTACAAAAGAGAAACAACGGGGAGATAGCACCCTTAATGTGGTTTTGGGAAGGTAAGGCTCTTTTTCTCTCCGGAAATAAGAAATATACGTAATAGGCTAGCAAAAATACATCACAGAAAAGAATTAATGGGAAGATAGCACATCTTAACGTGGTGTTAGAAAGGTAATGCTCTTTGTCTCTCAAGAAATAGGAAATAATGTGATTGGCTAGCGAAAATATATTACAAAAAGAAACAATGAGAAGATAGAACTCCTTTACGTGGTTTTAGAAAAATAAGGCTTAAAATCTCTCCAGAAATAAGGTATGTGATTGACTGGCGAAAATAAACAATGGCACTAAAGCCCGCTTTTTAAAACAAAAGTCCAGGACAGCAATATGTCTTTTCTTCGGCTTAACCCACTAGCTAAGCAACCGGGAGTTTTTACTAACCCCCCCCCCCCATACGTGCTATGCAAGGTTTTGTCCCATCGGTACTACTGAAAAAAAATTGTGATAGATTGAAAGTGTTGGTACCTAGACATGTAATCAGGGCCGTATCCAGGATTTTTCTGCCGTTGGGGGGGGGGGGGAGGAGGGGCTACAAAGAACTTTAAAAACACATCAATTTGCATCAAATTTGTTGATATGCATTTTCTTACGTCTTTGCGAGCCGGACAAACATTTCAGGGGGGGGGGCTCTGAGAATGTTTCTGGGGAACAGTACAAAGTAACTCTTGATTGTGTGCATTGGTTAAGTGGAAATATGCACAACCAATTATATCTTAACACATAAGGAAAAGCCGGTAGATTTTTAATGAAAAATTTTTATATCATTTTTAATTATTTTTTAAATGAAAAAGACCTCCATATGCAGTTATGCAGTATTTGACGGTAGCAGTTGCCAAATTTAAAGAAAAGAAAGGTGGGTAAAAAATTAGCAAGAAATAATCTAATTTATTTTTATACATAAGTTAATATTTATAATTTCACCGAACAACTTAAGAAAATACAGCTATCCTTTAAAACTGCAATCGTCTTTGGAAAACCAAAGATTTTTGGTGTTTAGACAAAAACCTTTCTCAAAGTTAACCTTTTTTTACGGTTCGAAGTTGCGCTACGGAGGAAAATGATGCACTCCCATTAAAACTTCATAATTAAAAAAAAAAAAAAACAGACAAAAAATCACAGAAAACTATATTATAATGAATATAATTAAAGTATAGATAGTATAGAAAGTATAAATTAAAGAAAGTATAAATAAAATAAATTAAAATTAAATTAGAAAGTATAAATTAAAGTATATAGCGGGTCTGCATGACTAATGTGTTAGGTACAAATATTCTGCACATTATGTAGTAAAAATTGTTTTCTAACTTCACATTGCCCAAATATTTTACAGTATTTAATAAGAATAATTAAAAACAGTAATTAATAACGAAACCACTAAAAAAATCGAAAAAATTCAAGCCATCTAGAATCTAATAAGAAATAAAACAAATCTCAGAGAATCAACCTAAGATGGGCCCAGGGACCGAAATACGTTTCATTTTAATGTCCTTGGTACTTCAAGAAGAAACGAAGGGCAGATTGAATACTAATTCATCGAATGAGAAGACCGCAAAATGAGAAAAATTTCAAGGTTATGCACCACACTTTCACCTTGTCATGTGGTTTCGTCCACGCAACTTGACACTGAGCTTTCATTTAAAATCAGCATTTTATCCTTTATTTTCTATTACTAAAACAATTATATTATTCAAAACAAAGGCCAAGACAGTTTTTTTTTCAAAACATAGCATTAGATTTGTAACTTAAAAATACTGATTTAAAGTAGAACAAAAACCTTTGTTATTCTAGGCTTTCATAAACCTAAAAATAATTAATTTAAAGTACACCCACCAATTACCAATTTATCCTTTAATTTTAGATATACCCATTAAAAGATAGCAACATAAGATTATTTAGAAAAATAAATACATAAAAAAGATTCAAAGTGTTTTCAAAAGATTGAAAAGAAGACTTCATTTTCTTCTCAAGAATCTATGAATATAAGTGAAAACGAGGGACGTAAAACAAATTGGGCTTTAAATAACATAAATATCACATTGACAAAAGCACAGTAGACAGAATATACCAGTAAGCTTATCGCAGATCATTTCTGGTCTTCGTGAACAAAAAGCTCCTCCCACTTATTTCTGCCTTAGCTTGTTTAGCCTGTTTCTGCATTAGCTTTATTTCCGTTTGTTTCAATGCACTTTGATGGAAACAGTCGGAAACAGACTAACCTGTCTAGCATGTCTAACATGTTCATATCTGCCAAAACGTTCTCCGGAGCACTCGCACCCCGGTCCGGGTTTTTATAATGGGTGAGATAGAGAATGATCATACTGGATAATATATGAACTGTGGACAAAAGTTACAAATGCATAAATGAAAGAAATCGCTGAGCTGAAGAAAACGAGTTAAAAAGATTTTGCCCATCCTTAATCATACCTGTACACCTCGATTGTCCTCATTGACCAGCTGTTCACGGGTATCGCAATTCTTGGATGTTTATTTTTCATATTAGATATAAGATAATACTTATTTCCGAAAATAAGGCTATCACAAGTCTAGATGGGGTGAAATTTGGTTTTATGCATTTTTGTTACGTTTATGCGAGTCAAAAATTTTTTTTAACGAACTCCCCTCCTACCAGTCCTTTCGTAATGCTTATCTCGCAAAATTCATTTTTATTTTTTATTTTTAATAAGCTTTATTTGTATAGCCTTGTCACTAATTTGTGTTTTATGTTTTTGTCTCAAATCTAAATTGTCTGTGTTTTTATTTGGCTTGATTCCCTCATAAATTCTTCAAGTTTTAATTACGTCTATCCTTTAAAATGTTTTTAATATTTCTGACACGCTGACTTCTTTTTCTGAGCAATCTTATTTATTATTATTTTATTTTTTTGTTGCGTTTAGTAACTCCGAAGCACAAATTCACCCATCTAGACTTGTGATAGCCTTATTTTCGGAAATAAGTATTATCTTTTATCTAATATGAAAAATAAACATCCAAGAATTGCGATACCCGTGAACAGCTGGTCAATGAGGACAATCGAGGGGTACAGGTATGATTAAGGATGGGCATACGGAAACAGTCACAAAGCAAACAGTCACGTCAACAGTTCTGACGAATAGTCTTAGAATTTTGGTTTCCAAGCAAGGTCGTATTCAGGGGGGAGGTTACTGCATTTGAGTCCCGCCCCCTGAAAAAAAAATTTCGACTCGCATAAACGTAACAAAAATGCATAAAACCAAATTTTTGACACTTTTTAATTTTTTTTTTTGCAAAACAACCATCGAAATAAAGAATACGTCTTAACAAAAATCCTGGATACACCCTGGCTTTCAAGAGATACTTTTTTTTTAGAAATTACAAGACATACAAGGGAAGGATGTTACTTTTCGTTAACACGGGTCCTCGTCAATCCATAGGCGAGCATAGATCCCACTCTTTGGGGGACGCAGATGTTTTGGCAGATACCAAAAACAATACATTTTTCATCCAAATTTTCAAACTTTCTTAGCAGGGTCTTCGTATTGGTACTGAAACTAGAATTAAGCCCTGTTTCCTTCTGCATTATATAAATTTATGATTAATATGTTTTACTGTTTAGATGATGCTTAAAATATTCAAAATATGTAAGCTGTTTTTGTATGTTTAGCGTTATTTACTCCGGTCTTTTTCGCATTTTCTTCAGAGATATAATGTTCAACTCTATGGGGGACACATATGCATATGAATCTTTTAACGAGGGGGGGGGGGGAGAAACCAAAAACAATACATGTTTCATCCAAATTTTCGAACCTTCTTAGCAGGGTCTTCGTATTGGTACTGAAACTAGAATTAAGCCCTGTTTCCTTCTGCATTATATAAATTTATGATTAATATGTTTTACTGTTTAGATGCTTAAAATATTCAAAATATGTAAGCTGTTTTTGTATGTTTAGCGTTATTTACTCCGGTCTTTTTCGCATTTTCTTCAGAGATATAATGTTCAACTCTATGGGGGACACATATGCATATGAATCTTTTAACGAGGGGGGGGGGAGAAACCAAAAACAATACATGTTTCATCCAAATTTTCGAACCTTCTTAGCAGGGTCTTCGTATTGGTACTGAAACTAGAATTAAGCCCTGTTTCCTTCTGCATTATATAAATTTATGATTAATATGTTTTACTGTTTAGATGCTTAAAATATTCAAAATATGTAAGCTGTTTTTGTATGTTTAGCGTTATTTACTCCGGTCTTTTTCGCATTTTCTTCAGAGATATAATGTTCAACTCTATGGGGGACACATAAGCATATGAATCTTTTAACGAGGGGGGGGGGAGAAACCAAAAACAATACATGTTTCATCCAAATTTTCGAACCTTCTTAGCAGGGTCTTCGTATTGGTACTGAAACTAGAATTAAGCCCTGTTTCCTTCTGCATTACATAAATTTATGATTAATATGTTTTACTCTTTAAATGCTTAAAATATTCAAAATATGTAAGCTGTTTATATGTTTTTGTATGTTTAGCGTTACTTACTCCAGTCTTTTTCGCATTTTCTTCAGAGATGTAATGTTCAACCCTTTGGGGGACACAAATGCATATGGATCTTTTAACGAGGGGGGGGTAGAAACCAAAAACAATACATGTTTCATCCAATTTTCCAACTTTCAGAGAAGGGTGTTCATACTATCACTGAAACTAGAATTAAGCACTGCTTTCTTCTTTGTTATATAGGTTTGTGATTTATATGTTTAAAATGTGATATTAAAATTATTAAATCACATTAAAATTAATATTTTTAATGATTAAATGTTTTAAATATTTAAAATGTGTAAGTTGTTTATATGTTTTTGTATGTCACAGCGTTATTTACAACGGTGTTTTTTTTGTAGTTTTTTTTGTGTCTTTTCTTCAGGGACATTATGTTCAAACTGCTTTGTGTCTATGTATTTTTCTCTTTTCCTATTTAGTGCATTTTTCTCCATTATAGTGTATTATATTACAGTGTACTTACTATAGTGTACCATATATTATGTATTATACTATAGCGTCCTCCACTATAGTGTACTATACATATTTAGTGCAATTTACTCCACCAGCTTTGTTGTAAAAAATGGTCAAAAATTAATTATTGTATAGATAATTATGTATTGTATAGATAATTATTGTATAGAAATTATTGTATAATAATTATAATGGCCCCTCGAGGGCCCATCGTCTTACCCCTGCTCCTGTTTTCAGGCACTGACTATTTTATCGAACCCCCTTCTAAATGGAGGTTTACAGACGAATGACCCGAATTCATTCGGGTCATTAAAAAAAAAAAAAAAACAATACCTGTATAGTAACACATCCTATCACTAACCATAGTAGTATATATCTAACTTTCCAAACAAGCGATAGTAGAAAGATAAGTGGATCTGAACTTTCCAGTAGATAAGCCTGCTTAGTCCTGATCATAAAACAGTTATGGATTAAAATCGAGCAATAAACTTTTGATGACTGCCAAAAAAATTAAACCAGCAATCGTCTGGCTAATAGGCACGCAATAATTAAAAAAAAAACATGCAATATCAACAGATGAATAGGTTGACTGTAATCTGATCAGTAATACTGTAATGACTGTAATCTGATAAGTAGACACAAATAATAGGGAACTAGTTAGTAGCCTCTGATTACTAAAAAATCTGATTATTAGTAGCCTCTGATTAATGATCAGTTAACACAAACAATAGTGAACTAGTAGCCTCTGATTACTAAAAAATTTGATTACTAGTAGCCTCTAATTACTGATCAGTTAACACAAACAATAGTGAACTAGTAGCCTCTGATTACCAAAAAATTTGATTACTAGTAGCCTCTGATTACTGATCAGTTAACACAAACAATAGTGAATTAGTAGCCTCTGATTACTAAAAAATCTGATTACTAGTAGCCTCAGATTACTAAAAAATCTGATTACTATTAGCCTCTGATTACTGATCAGTTAACACAAACAATAGTGAACTAGTTAGTACCCTCTGATAACTAAAAAATCTGATAACTAGTAGCCTCTGATTACTGATCAGTTAACACAAACAATAGTGAACTAGTAGCCTCTGATTACTAAAACAGTAAAAATCAGTGGGCCCAATCTAAAGTATGATTTCCGACTCTCTCTCAGAAATCATTCACACCAGATAGCGCGAGCCAAAGGGGGCGGAACTCCGCCAAGCGTTTTGGGGATTATGCCTAGCGTTCTGGACTCAGCGAAGCGTAGCGGAACTGTTGGGCATATGTGGCGTTCCGAGATGTACACCGGGTGTCAGGAAGTCAGCGGCCTTCAATGATTCCTCGGGTCTTTCAATTTGGAGGGGGCTGTAAACCTCCATTTAGAAGGGGGGTCGATCATGGTGATTCTAATTGTACAATTTTCATTTCGATTCGCAGCATCTTTTGGGAATTTCAAGACCCTTTTCGAAATTCCCGTTAATTTGTTTTGCAACAAACTATTACTTTCAAAATCAATCGAGGGAATAGTTCATCATTCATCAAGCAGCAATAAACGACCAATTTTTCTCGCTAGACAGTTTTTTAACGTGTTTTTTTTTAAGTTATAATGAACTGTGGTTTGCTCAATACTAGGTTGCCCCTAAATAGGCATTCATGATGGCAATGTCTTAGCCACTGCACTTTGAAGCTCAAACATGGTCAATTTCGCTGAACCATTTACGCACTAAATCAATGGCAACACCAGGCTCGCCAGTCGAGGTCCATGATTTTAAGTACCTCGGAAGCTGGGTCGATTACACAGGAGAGGTGCAAAATGAGGTCAAGAGAAGAATTGGCGTTGAAAACGCCGCTCTCAACAAACTTAAGCCAGTATGAAAATCAAAGAAGTACTCTCTTGCACTAAAGATGCGACTTCTCAATAGCAACGTTTTGTCCGTGCTATTGTATGCCAGGGAGTGCTGGAAACTAGATGTTGGGACAGAGAAAAGACTTACAGTTTTCGAAAATATGTGCTTGAGACGGATGCTGAATATCGGTTGGCGTAAATAAGTCAACAACATCGAGGTCCGCAGAAGAACTGAACAGCCGCTAATTACTGGAGTGATTAAGAAGAAGAGATGAAGCTATCTTGGCCACGTCCTTCTGATGGAGGACTCCAGAGTCCCGAACCAGATTCAACAATGGCAGTCGCGTAGGCGTCGACAGACGGGAAGACCGAGAAACACGCTCGGACGCACGTACGATCGTGATCTACGCAGTGTTCACACATCACTACAACCCCAGTGAGAGGATATACTCGCCGCAGCGCGAATGCGTGACGTTTACCGAGGCTTCATCGATGCCCTATGCGCCACAGATGGCTCAGGAGGACCTAAGTTCTGAGTAAGTAAGTATTTACGAAAGTTCTCCCTCGAAGAGACCATATGAATGTCTCGAAGTCGGCCAAAATATATATTCAGCAGATTTGGTCAGTATTCGGTTGGCACATTGACCTGCTTATTGAGCCTTGATCACACTGTGTGCCGGGGCGCAGAGCTTTGATGTAGGTAAAGGTTACGTTCGGCTTAGAACTTGCGTCCGCTATCCATAATGTACACTTTTCAGTTTTGAAAACTGCGGCATTCCTCAATAAGTCTGAAGCAGTGCAGTGGATTGATTTCTGCTTGCCAATACGGGACCAGCGTTGCCAACGCTTTGAAATGTACTGTACCATTTTTCCAACTAAAATTTTTGGCTAAACCTGAAGAGGAGCAAGACGAAAATGTTCATAAACTAAAACTTGAACAGATATCCGAGTCAGAAATGAGCAAATAAAATCCAAAACGCACCAGAAAATATGTACTGTAACAAAAAATTTCGAAATGCACCCGATTGTACCCACACCTCTAAACTATAAATAGGGTACAGTTGTACAGTGTTGGCAGCGCTGTATGGGACCAAGGGCAAAATCCAACCTGCCGCTAGGTTGGGCAACAGGCTAGCCACCTGTCCCTGTAAAAAAAAAAAAAAAAAAAATCACTGGAAGTTGAAACTACGATAACTGTCATTTCCGTGTTGGCTGAAACGGCCTATGCCTCGTCTTAAGTACAAGTAAAACACTTCGACACTTTCAACCTCCTATCTCTTCTCTATTCCTATTTCAGAGGCTTAAAAGATTGCAGAGAAGAAAGATATCTGAAAGAAGTACCCCCTAATGTCAGGTTAGCGTTGTTTGTCCGTATTAGGTAAGTTTTTCTAAACTCAAATTCGATTTCATTACACTATTTCAGACTCTATTTCATTACATTCATCAAATGTCTATTTATTGGAATATCGGAGTTTTTTTTAATTTAATAACATCCACCCTATCCCATTAACTGGAATAGCCCTAGTGTATACTCAAGATTCGTTTGACAAAAACAAAACAAAAAATACGAAAAAATATAAAATAATTAAGAAGCAAGTACAAGGGTGATTTTCAGCCAGCAAAAATGAAGCAAAGCAGATATTTCGGCAAGGATCTCCGCCAAGCCGTCCTCAGCGCTCAACACAAAAAGGAGGGGGGTATTAATCTATGTTTTTTTTATAAAATTGATATTTTTTTTTATCATATTAAGCCTTTTCTTGTTTTAAATTTAATTATGTTTTCTTCGATATCTTTTTGTGTGTTTTTTCGTTTACATCTTTTCTACTGGCTGACAATCATCTTCGTTTTTAGTAGCTGATTATTTTTTTATTCTTTTCGTTTTTTTGTCAATGGTCATGTATAGAACGTATGTGATCTTGAATGTATTTATCTAAAAATTTGCTAATTTCACTGATTTGTATTAATTTTGTACTTATTGCTCGGCAGCAATTGGTTCATTGCTAATAAAATAATAATAAAATAATAATAATAATAATAATAAAATAAATAATAAAAAATAATAATAATAATTGCTAATAAAATAATAATAATAATAAAATAATAACCAAATAATAAAATAAAAATAAAGGAAGAAAATCCTGAAACTTTTAGTTTAGGATTATATCCAGGCACTATTGGGGGGGGGGCTGGGGCGTAGTCAACCTGGAAGCGATCCTGATAACCTAATAAAAGATAAATTTCCCAAATTTATGAATTTTGTTATGTCAGTATTTACTTTAGAAGAGGGCACTGGTTTATTTTCATCGAAAAACATCTTTTTTCGGTATTTTCACTGAAAAAATCAAACTAGCAACGAAATTGGCTCCCATATTTTCGCAAATTGGCAACCCTGGGGTGTTCACTCACCACAACAAAAGATGATCGAAAATCCAACAATAGCATTCAACAAGTATCTGTCTCCAAATAATTGATAGTTGCACTCAAGTAAAAGTCGTCTCTAGACTGGAATCAATAGGCAATTGTCTCTGAATCTGACTGGAAAACACATACTAGAGCACAAATCCACGCCTGGAAACATTTCCAAGATCCAAAATCAACTCTTCCAGATATAATGACGTCAGTATGAAAGAAATCCCCAAAACATGACGTCTTTAGTTCCGGAGAAATCGACTTGCAATCTACGTAGGAAGCATTTTTAGCCCCAAAACTAGGCGTAAAGACAACTAATAAGTTTTACGAATAACATCTTGCCTTGTTTATTGTTTTTCATTGTTTTTATTATATTGTTTTTGTTTACGCTTTATTTTCACGTTTTTTTATAACATTGATTTATTATTATTATTTTTTAATTTATCTTTTTTATCATATTAAGTCTTTTCTTGTTCTAAATTTAATTTTTTTTTCTTCTATATCTTTTTGTGTGTTTTTTTGTTTACATATTTTCCACTGGCTGACAATCATCTTCGTTTTTAGCAGCTGATTATTTTTTTATTCTTTTCGTTTTTTTTATTTTCGTTTATTTTCAACAGTTTTTGTTTACGCTTTATTTTCAAGTCACTTTATAACCAATAGTATTTATCGCGATGTAGAGTCGGAGTCGGAATCATGGAATCAGAGTCGGGAGTTTTAGTAAATTTTGCTGAATGGAGCCGGAGTCGGATTCGGTATGTTGAAAATGTCTGGAGTCGGAGTTGGAATCGGTTATAGCTTGTAAAATCTAGTTAAATGAAGCTTTAAAATTTAAGGGCTGTGTTAAGGGCGAAGCTGTGGAGTCAGAGTAGGAGTTTTAGTAAATTTTTGTTGAATGGAGTCGGAGTCGGTACACTGAAAATGTCTGGAGTCGGTTATGACTTGTAAAATCGAGTTAAATGAAGCTTTAAAATTTAAGGGTTGTGTTAAGGGCAAGGCTGTGGAGTCGGAGTTTTAAGTAAATTTTTGTTGAATGCAGTCGGAATCGGTACATTGAAAATGTCTGGAGTCGGTTACAACTTGTAAAATCAAGTTACATGAAGCTTTAAAATTTAAGTGCAAGGCTATGAAGTCGGAGTTTTAGTAATTTTTTGTTCAATGGAGTCGGAGTCGGTACACTGAAAATGTCTGGAGTCGGTTATGACTTGTAAAATCGAGTTAAATGAAGCTTTAAAATTTAAGGGTTGTGTTAAGGGCAAGGCTTTGGAGTCAGAGTTTTAGTAATTTTTTGTTGAATGGAATTGGAGTCGGTACATTGAAAATGTCTGGATTCAGAGTTGAGCAGCTCAACTACTCAACTCAGCATCCCCAGATAATCAAACAAGGACAAGAAGAACATTTTCTATTTCAGTTAGTCCGGCTAGCCGATAAGAAAATTTCTATTATGAATGGGTCTGATGTTAGCTAAATCTCGTGTGTAAATCTCATTGTGGCCGAGCCTTATTGAATAAATCTGAAAACTTAAAGGTAATCAGAGAGCTTCAATACCAAACCTTCAAATAATTTTTTTTTTTATTTCAAAATAAAAGTTGCGGAAATAATTGCACTTGTATTTCTCAGGAATTCTATCAGTGGCAATCAAGGCCGTATATAGCCCCCCCCCCAAAAAAAATAACCATCCTCCCCGAACTAAAACCTAGATACACCCTTGGTAGCAATACACCAAATGCATTTTCCCAAACATGCAATTCATTTCAATCAAGTTTTCAAAGTTTGTAAGTTGCCAAATTTGGAACTGTTCTATACTTTGACCTGCCTAAGTAATCCTGTTTAAATTACTTAAAGACCAATTCACAGTAGGATTTACCTAACGCCAAACCTAATCATAATAAAATTTGATTAATTCCAAAACTAGCTAGTACCAGCACCGAATTTCCTTTTATTCAAAATTTTTATGATGCCATATCATGACAACCAAAAGGTAATTCCTCGGGCAAAATTCCAGTGGCTGAGAGTAACTGCTACCATATTTCAAGCAAGTAGAGTTGGGGAGTTGTTCCTCAAAATCAGTCTCCCAATTGCTTGAGGTATTTACTCCATAAGTTTCAAGCCTATCTGAGCCATGGTGTGGCAAGGTTGGAGAGGGAGCGAACAACTTCGAAAATCCATATTATCATAAAAATGGCCCGTTATCAAAAGATAGTTGTTCGTAAAACCCTACCGATTGGTGAAGAAAAAGACCTGTCTACTTTCTGCTGAAAAATTAGTAGTTGGAGTAGTTTTGGTGGGGCCAAGGGTTATTTCGTGGCTCCAATACATAAATTAAAAATGCTCATACGGTTATGGTTCAAACTAGATGTTACATGGCCACCTCTGTTGGAGGGGTCATGGGCCCGCCTTGGTCCTCCAAAGAATGTACATAAAAAATTATCTTGCAATTCCAGCTCGGACAAAGCTGCAACATATGTACCTTTTCGCTAAAATTGTTGAAGGGCGTGAGACATCTAACTCACCAATTATACAGGTTGAAAGTATTTGAGTGATTTCAGTTCGAAGAACATAAAGGCAATGTGCCTACCTTGCAGCTAAAAGATTGGTAGTGGGAGGGTTGAGGGGAGGGGATTCCAGAGCGGTTTTTAAAAGCATGTTTCATGCCTCAAAAAATGTACTTAAAATTCTTCTCCAATTCTGCTTCATACAATTTACAATACACCTGCTTTTCTGCGGACAAACTTGGAGGGAGACAAGGGGTAAGTGGTGGAGGGGTCGTCGGCTCACTTTATGTCTCAAATCACAACTAATGAAAATTATTGTACTATTGTGATTCAATTAATATACAACAGTTAAATTTGCAACATGCTTAACTTACTGGCAAAAAGCTGTCAGAAATATTTGCAGGAACTTTTATTTAAAAAAACGGAAAAGGTCAAATTGCCTCCCCTTTAGATTTTTAAAAATAGCTTTTTTGTATCTTCATAAAAGAATTGAAAAATCCTTGGATTTTTCAATCCAAGAACATAAAAAGTCCTGAATTTGCCAAAAAAATGGTTTTCGGACAAAGCAAACCTTTGCCCACCTCCTCCCAAGGTAAAATATGTGCTGGCACCCATGGGACCATGTATTCAGAGTATGCTAGGACCAAGGTCGTACCCGGGGGGTCGGGGGGGGGGGGGGTTGAACCCCCTCCCTCACCCCCCGAAATATTTGTCTGATTCGTAAAAACGTAACAAAAATGGATATAAACAAATTTTGGTACTGGTGCATTACATAAACACTTCTAAAAAGTCAAGTTTGGTTAATGCTAATGAAATAAAATATAATAGGATGAATATATAATAGTTTATAAACAAATTTGGGCTATATATTTGCACATTAAGGGGGTGGAGGGTAAAGCATAGCATGTATTAAATACGTAACCTAACCTATGTACCTCCCCCACCCCCCTAAACCCCAAACAGACAACAGTTTAAATATCGTAAACGCAATAAAAACCACGTTTTGCATTGCATTTCTCTATAGCGGTCTCTTGCAATTA
The DNA here is from genome assembly GCA_027921565.1 of Artemia sinica. Lineage (NCBI taxonomy): Eukaryota > Metazoa > Arthropoda > Branchiopoda > Anostraca > Artemiidae > Artemia > Artemia sinica. The sequence goes on from CM051269.1 coordinate 53,754,338, forward strand.
ACCCATCTGGCGGGTTTTTCGTGACTGGTTTCCTTGTACAATATATAAGTGTCCATATAACGCACCAGAACCCAAATTTTTTATGCGTTTTTTGTGTAATTCCCCCCGAAACAAATCTTTGAATGCCCCCCCCCACGAAAAAAAAATCCTGGGAACGGCCTTGACTGGGACAAAAAAAGAGGAATTAGTTCTCTTTTAATCACGGGCGCAAATTCCCAAAAATATAGGGGAGGCCCAATTTGATAGTTTTTCGATGTTTCAAAGAAAATACATAAAAAGTATTTTTCAATGAAAATACCAAAAACAAGTTATTTTCAAAATCTAGGGAAGGGACAAAACAGATCCAGGGGGCAAACACCCTCCCACTTGTTACCCCTACTGTCAACACACAGCTCCTTAATTTAACTGTCTCATAGTTAAAAAGAAACTGAAAATAAAACAAATACTTGTGATAGAGAATAAAATAATATAAAAATCCAAGATCCATAATTGTCTTTTGTGGAAAAAAAAAAGATAAACGAAATACCTGTGATTTAAAACAAAGTTATATAAAAGTCCACAAATTTCTTTGATATTCTCGTTTTAAAAGACCAACTAAACAACAAAGCAACCAGATTAAAACCGGAATAGGAACTTCCGCAGATTTTTCTGACGACTGAATTTGTAATAGCATGCATGACCATTATCATAAAAAAACACGTAGAGATAATAACTGGACCGAAGGCGGATATCTTCAAAAGAATGCCAAATATTCAAGGGTGAATGGAGGATCAGGGCACCAATTCACAAACATCTAGGGAGGGCAAGACCGTATTCAGCGGAGGTGGGGGTGGGGGTTGAACCCCCTCCATCAAATTGTTGTTCAACTTCTAAAAGCATAACAAAAATACACGGAAACAAATTTTGGTACTTACGTGTTATACCGACCACACTCAAGAAGAGAAATTAGGTTAATCATAGTGAAATATACCAGAATATGATGAAAATATAATACTTTAGTAACAAAATCATGGGAACTACAACAGGTAATTATGGAAAGCAGGCCACCCAAAACGCATTATTTTAAATTAGTAATCTAACCAGCTCTATATATTAAATATTTAATTAAGATATACCCGCATAGTAGTGTATCTCACTCAGGCTAAGCTGATATCTGAGAGTGCACACAGAAAAACGGGTTTTAAACAAATCAAATTTCCTAAGTATGGTCGGTGAACAAGTAAGTACCCAAATTTTTTATGCGCTTTTTTAAAGTATTTTTTGGTAGACTCCCTCCAAAAAATACCCCCTTCCCCGAACAAGCATCCTGGATACGCCCTTGAGGGAGGGACAAGCACTTTTTTTTGTTTAATTAAAATGCAAGAAAGTATTTTCAAAATCCAGGAAGGGGGTGGCGATTTGTATTTTTCCCCTTTTCAATGAAACTAAAAAAAATTGTCCTCTGAAACTTGCCCCCTCTCTAATTGTCACCTCTGTGGAGGATTTTATTCTTCTAGATCGTGGTGTTTCGTTGATTTTGATGGGAAATGTGCAAATTTCTCTGTAAAAATCTTCTTTAATATTATCGACAGTTTTTAGGTACGTTCTTCTTCATTTGATGCTCTCATTTATTTGGAACAGTTATTTATTTATTTTCGTTTTACAAAATAATATGTAATTTATTATGCGGTGTACATCTATATTCGTTCTTTACTAGTTGCAGCTATCGCTGCAATCATGATATTAAAAGAGTAAAGAGAGTCAAGTGCGGGCGCGTATGCACTTTTTTGTATGCAATCAAAAATAAGATAAACTCATCAAACTAGAAACATGAGAATTTATGCAGAATTATTCGGAACCATAAAAATGTGCAAAACCAATGAAAATCTCCAAAAACACAAACTAAAGAAAACTGGAAATGTAGCATCATGATAACAAGCGGAGAGGTGTGGTTGACGCCAGACTGTTTCTGAGAGGGTCAAATACCTGAGCGTGGTTAGCGTTGACAGAAGGCCTGATCGAGAGGGATAACGAAACACAAGATTTGCAAAGCCGGCTTACTCAAATACAGTGGCGGCTCTGGCCTCTCTTGCACGGGGGCAAAATCTTGATTAGTACCACCACCTCCCTGTTTCCCACAGAATTTTCAGCCCAAATTTTAACAAAAATTTCATTTATTAACAAAATTGTTTTCAATTTATTAATCAATTTAAAGTTTATTTCTTATTTTTTTTAATCTGTTATTTAAATTATTTAATTTTTGTTAAAAATTTTAATTTAGTTATTTTAATTATAATTATTTAATTGTTTTTAATTTATCTTATTAATCAACTTATAATTTATTAATTATTTTCATTATTAACTGCGCCCTCTACTTCAAAAAAAAAATTCTAAAATTACAAAATTATTATAATCGTTAGGTTATTTATATGAAACTTTCTCCCTCTAAATGTCTGCACCCCGGGCAAGTACCTCCTCTGCACCCTTCCCCTAAACCACCTCTGCTCAAATAAGCTAAATTAATAAAATTACAAACGTACAAATTCACGTCGAATGATTTAAGAAACGAGAGAAAATGCAGACAAAAAAAAAAAAAAAAAAAAAAAAAAAAAAAAAAAAAAAAAAAAAAAAAAAAAAAAAAAAAAAAACAGAAACCTGACGTCATGGTAAAATGCTTGCGAGAAACAAAATATCGAATGTTGTCCATAGCAAGTGAAACGGGTAGAGGGGGGCAACATCAAGCTATTTTGATGGGATTGAAGCCCAAAACAAGTAGAAAGAGACAACTAAACGGTGAAACACTTGACACTAGAAAATTGAAAATTTATGCAAAACAAGAGGATGGGGATAAGCTATAAAAACCTAATAGATAAAAACACAGAGCATCATGATGACAAGCTTGCAAAGGCAGAAGTTCCAGCTCCTCACTACATCGAGGATTTATGAGGGCTAAAGGCCCAAGCCCTTCACATTCAAGGCCGAAGGCTCGTATATACAGAAGGGCGACAAAAAGCCATAAAATGCCATTCTTACTAGTACTAGTACTGCATACATAAAATCAAGAGAATGTATTACCAACCAGGCTAGGAACGCAAAAAGTTTGAAACTACGGAAATGGACATAGGCTACAAAAACCTCAAAAATATAAATTGAAAAAAAAACGGAATGTAATGCCATGAAAGTAAACTTAAGGGTCCATAGGCCAGGGCCCGCCCGTAATCACCAAGGACCCGACCGAGCAGAGAGAAGCAACAAAAGTATCATACCGTATTTGTTTTGGCTTTTGAAAGACATGCTTATATATATATATATATATATATATATATATATATATATATATATATATATATATATATATATATATATATATAAATATATATATATATATATATATATATATATATATATATAAATATATATATATATATATATATATATATATATATAAATATATATATATATATATATATATATATATATATATATATATATATATATATATATATATATATATATAAATATATGTGTGTGTGAGTAATAACTGTGTTTGTATGTATGTATGTAGGCTATGTTCTCAAAAACGGCTCCATGTCTTTTCGGGAAAATCGGTATCTTGGGATATTCTCGCATAAAAAAAACGATCTAGATAGGTCAGAAGTCTGGGAAAAATCGTTGAGCCTTAATTTTGGTTTTTGCAAACGACGTCATGTACGATGTTATTGCGTCATATAAGCATTTCTTATGACATTATATATGGCATAATATAAGTATTTTCTTATATGATGTTATGCATAGCATAAATAAGATTGTTGAGTTTCCAACGCAACAGTTATTTATACAATATAATGTCTGTCGAAAGGTCCCCCCCCCAAAAAAAAAAAATTGCAGTTGCAGTTAATATAAATAATGATTCTTTGGAACCAACAGCTGAACTATCAAACGTGATAAGATGTGAAATTCGACAACCTGGACAATCATTTGCGACACCAATACGGACAGCTAAATCAAAGGCCATTGCTAAATTGTCTGAAGTAATCAAAACCAAAAAACGTGTCAAAAATGAAAATAAAGAGCAAAGACACGGGCGGTTAGAAGATATGCGAAAACGACAATTAGAGCGTGATAGGAATGAAAATGAAGGGCAAAGACACATGCGGTTAGAAGACATACGACACCGAACAAGTGAGGGAGTCAAAAATGAAAATAAAGAGCAACAAGTCAATGAAAATCAACCTGGACACCAAGAATCGAAACGTGTCAAAATTCAAAATGATAGTGATGATGATTGGGTTTGGGGTTTTGACAAGGATAAGGTCATCAATGCCTACCATGCCTTTGTTAAAAAACAAAGGTTCGGCAATATGTATTTCATAATCACAAAAAATAAGCCGAGATGTAACAAAGCAGACAAATTGAAAATGATAGTGATGATGATTGGGTTTTGGATTTTGACACGGATAAGGTCATCAGCCTACCATACCTTTGAAAATTAAAAACAAGGACTGTATAAATCGTTGGAAGAAAAAGAAGTTTTTGTCCCGCCACCTGAACGATTAAAGAAACAAAGGTTCGGCGATATGTCTTTCATAATGACAAAATACAAGCCGAGGCAAAAGAAGAAGTTTTTGTCCCACCACCTGAACAATTAAAAGAAACACATGTGGTCGTCAATGCCTTCCATACCCTGTAAAATCAAAAACCTGGACTAGATAAATCGTTGGAAGAAAAAGAAGTTTTTGACCCACCACCTGAAACAAAGGTTCAGCTATATGTCTTTCATAATGACAAAAGACAAGCCGAGGCAAAAGTTAAAGATCCACTTAAAAAAAAAAAAAAAAAAAAAAAAAAAAAAAAAAAAAAAAAAAAAAAAAAAAAAAAAAAAAATACAAAGGCACACTTCTAATTTAGGGTCCATTTGGATGTCACGACATCAAGAAAAGGCTCAAATTGTCTGCGTTTAGTAGACAAGCGACAGTGAGAATCTATATATAGAAGCCTGTCGCGTGCCCGATAGCTTTGTTAAAAAAAAAGGTTTGGCAATACGTATTTCATAATGACGAAAGATAAGCCAAGGTGTAATGAACCAAACAAATTGGAAATGATAGCAATGATGATTGGGTTTTGGATTTTGACATAGATAAGGTCATCAATACCTACCCTACGTTTGAAAATCAAAAATATGGACTAGATAAATCGTTGGAAGAAACAGAAGTTTTTGTCCCACCACCTGAACAATCGAAAGAAAAAAAAGTTCGGCAATATGTCTTTCATAATGACAAAAGATAAGCCGAGGCAAAAATTAAAGGTCCAATAAAAAAAAAAAAATAATTTTACAAAGGCACCACTTCTAATTTAAGGTCCATTTGGACGTCATGACATCAAGAAAAGGCTCAAATTGTCTGCGTTTATAAGACAAGCGACAGTGAGAATCTATATATAGAAGCGTGCCGAGTGCTGGAGCCCGGCAGCTAAGCCGCCAGGCTCCCGGTACTATATATATATACATAAATATATATATATATATATATATATATATATATATATATATATATATATATATATATATATATATATATATATATATATATATATATATATATATATATATATATATATATATATATATATATATATATATATATATATATATTCAACACACAAGAGACAAACTATTGAGTCACTATCCAGTAGAGCAATATGCACTTTCTTTTGAAATTTTGCTTTAAAGTTATTGGGCATTCTAGATTCTCCCAGGAAAAAAAGTTATGCAATATATGTTGGGTATGTGCCTCTATGTATATACAGTTATTCAACTATAACAGAAACCGGTGTGTAAAATTTAATTTATTTGTATAAAAAGGCGAATTAAATCTAAAAGGACAGTCTCTTCATCAACAAATACAAATTTTGGTCCATCTCAAAAGCAGATAAGTTATTTTGATCCCCTTGAAGTCTCATAAGCAATCCACCAAAAGACACATAAGCCGACATTCTATTTGATGGTGCATCCATACCAGCCTGATCTCCTTCAATTCTATACACCTTTCCATACATGATATATTCAAACTGGGCAGCCTTGGCAGATTCAACATCACTTGCGTTATACTCAGCGTTGTCAGTACAGCCGTCATCTTTCAACGATCTACTTAAAACAAGACGAAATTTGTCCCCCAACTCCATGGGATAGACCCAAGAGTTGATGTCTAAAATCAAATCCATTTGAATGATTCACTCTCACAATGAAGACGACTCACACGATCAAATTTCTTGCCTTCTTTATCAATGTCTTTGACATCAAATATGTCCTCAAATAATTCTGCCATGATCAGCCAAACAACAGTGGAGTCTAAAAGAAAATTTATTTTAAGCAATTCAAATCAATCTAACACAAAAATGAAGACTCCACTGTTGTTTGCTATCCTTAGGCTAAAAGAGTATGTGAAAAAAATAAAATATATAGAGTAGCCCAAAGACATAACAAAGCCTAAGAACGGAAACAAAAACTGGAGTCTAAAAACTGAACACTTCCCGTGTCTCAGAGTAGCTTCACGTCCTGCGAAGTTTTTTGACGTCAAAGATGATGCCAAAAAGACCCTTATCAATGCCTTTGATGTCGAATACGTCATTAAATAATTCTTCCATAATCAGCAATACAATAGTGGAGTCTAAAGGAAAAATTTTTTATAAACAATTATAATGAACCAAGTAGAAAAATTAAAGACTCCATTGTTGTTTGCTATCCTTAGGGTACAAGAAGTATGTGAAAAAATAGAATACAAAATAGTCCAAGGCATATCAAAGCCTAATAACGCCAACCGAAATTGGAGTCTAAAAACTAAGCACCTCTTGCATCTTAGAGTAGCTTCAGGTCCTGCAAAGGTCTCTGGAGTCAAAAAGATATCTATCAATATCTGTGACGTAAAATATGTTCTGAAATAATTCTGCCATGATCAGCCAAACAACAGTGGAGTCTAAAAAAATATGTTTTCAGCAATTCAAATCAATCTAACACAAAACTGAAGACTCCACTGTTGTTTGCTATATCCTTAGTAAAAGGGTTCTTTAACGTCAAAAAGACATTTATTAATGTCTTTGACGTCAAATATGTCCACGAATAATTCTGCCATGATTAGCAAAACAATTGTGGAGCCTAAAGGAAAAAATTTCTTTAAACAATTCTAATGAACCTTGTAGAAAAATTAAGAATTCATTGTTGTTGGCAATCCTTAGGCTATGTAAAATAATAATATACATAATAAACCAAAGACAAAACAAAGCCTAAGAAAAGCAACAAAAAACTGGAGCCTCAAGATTGAGCATCTCTCACATCTCAAGAGTACCTCCAAGCAAGGACGTACCCAGGGGGGGAGGTAATGGAGGTTTACCCCCCCCCCCCGAAATGTTTGTCTGACTCGTAGAAACGTAACAAAAATGGATATAAACAAATTTTGTATGCGTTTTTTTGTGTACCCCCCCCCGAAAAAAATCCTGGGTACGGCCTTGCATCCAAGTTATATACAATTCTAAGATATTATACAAGTTTGCATACATCAAAAACTGTAAATCTTTTAGAAAGTCGATCAAGTTCTTAAAAATTGGGGTTTTCTGGGGAAATCTGATAAATTCTGGCAACTAAATTTTTCTCTCTGACATGATTTTAAAATTGAAAGATGTTGGAAAAGATCAGACAATGTGAAAGACCTTCAGCACTTCTAACCTTCATTGAAGAAAAACTTTGGCACTTGTCTATTATATAAAACACACTCGATCAATAAGTGAAGTTTGGTTAATGCCAAAGAAAAAAAAAATATGATGAAAATAGAATACTTTATTAGCAAAATTGTGAAAACTACAACTTGGAAATATGCTCCCACAACGCAGAAATGTCCTTAAGAATCGCATAAAAATTAACTCGGCTTTCTGCCTTTACTGCCACCCGCCACATGTATTCTACTAAGTATGAATGTAAATGATGGCGGGATGTACCTCGGTGCCGTTTGTTCCTCCACTTTGCGGAACCCTAGTGTTACACTTCCAAAAATGTTGCTTCTTGTAAGAGTACAAAGTCATTATGTGTCCATTGACGCAGTGTTTTGTTTTGGGTAACAACCCCTTATCCTGGAAAAATATAATTGCCTGTTCTTTGGTCTTTGGCAAATCCCAAATCTTAAGTTGAACATCCATGGTGAGACACTATATTCTATCACTAGTCAAAGCAAACTAACCGGCGTCCTCAAGAATCGCGTTAATAATGAACTTTTCTTTGTCTTTGAGACGGTCAACCGACGCCGAAGCTCCCAATTTAATAACTCACAAATGACCTTCACAACTTTGCTAATAAAGTATTTTATTTTCATCTCATTTTATTGTCACCAAACTTCACTTCTCGAATGTATTTTATATAATAGACAAGTACCAAAACTTTGACTGACATTGTGTCTATCAAATTTACTAATGTGGAATCTCCTCTTACTCTTCAAGTGACCTCGAGCAAGGTAACGTAAAACAAATTCCACCAGAGGCAGGGGGAGTTCCCCCTCAATATTTTGGAGAGAAAAATCATTATATAGCCCATGCCCCTTGACTTTCCGGATATGGACCCCTCTTGCCCTCCCCCCAATAAAAATGCTGCAGCTACACCCCTGACTAAGACTGATAGTATACTTTTAATTAGGTCTCAGGTCCCACCTCCCAGCTAAGTGAGAGGTCCTTCTATTTCCCTTAAAAATTGACACTAAGTACACCTGGAAAAGTAATTTGCAAGTCGACCCATTTAAAATGATTAAAATCAAGGGTTAGCATTATAGGGCTCATAAATTGAAACTGACAATCAGCATAAAGACAGTTCACCAATCACAAACAAGCTTGACCAGTATATGTAAGTTATAAAAATTTATTCACACCATACTGATTTTTCAAGAAGGGAGGGGGTAAGTGTTTAGACACCCTTACAGCTATTTTACAATAAAAACAGAATTTTTCTCTGAAAATTACAGAATTCCATGGTGATGTATATTTCACACTTTGACAGGGATGGCTGATGGTAGACAGCAACTTAAAAACCATGCAACAATAACTCCCAGGCTTCCAAATAATTTTTTATTTTGGAAGGAATAAGAATACTATTGAAGAGGAAAGGACAGACAGTAATTTAGTTTATGGAGTAATGGATCTTATAGTTTAATCTAGCCAGGCAACAGATTGGTTTTTATAATGAAATATATCAGGATAACCTATAATTCAGAAATGCCACTTGAAAAGAGGGAATAAAAAATAATATTCTTCCTTTCCCCAAGAAACTATTATAAACAAAAACAATCTATTTCTAGACCTTAAACGTTTTGTTTTTTACAGGACCATGAAAATTAGCTTTTTTGATCTGTTGACCAATTCACTTATTATTTGTTCTCTCATTGCATGTTGGATTATACAACACATTTGGTTATCTGAATTGCAATATTCAAGACTGTCATAAGACACTAACAGTGAGATTGTCACATCAAATAATACACTCCATAATTATGTCCACAAATGTGGCATAAATTCTAGCTATTCTCAATGAAGATGGCAATCATAGTATAACTATTGAATTTGTATAACTAGTCTTAGAGACATGGGCAAATTAGTTATGTTTCCTAGATGCTCACTGGTTTAGTCCTTAGAATGAAAACATAGAAATTTATCAGGGGCGATAGATGGAAGGGTCAAAAAATGAAACATTTTTTTGGGGCATAGATGTACAGGAGCCAAGACTTAGCATGGAGGGTGTGAGGGTATATTTCTCAGGGGGGATAAACATAATAGAATAAACTTGTCTTGAAACAGACTTGTAGAATAAACTTGTCTTGGCATTTCAAAAAGTTAACAAATCCATGCAACCTACTTTTCAGGGTTAAAGTTCCGATATTAATTGTACAAGTGTACATAAATAAAAAGTCTACACAAAAAATATAGTTAAATCCCACCCCCAAGGGCAATAATGCAAGGAAGTTAAGATGGTTAGCTTATGTTTTACTAATAAAGGTTGATAGGCTGCCAAGCATTGGATTATGAAACAATCCAGATAAGGTCAAACAAAATGCAAAGCATACTTGAACATTGGAAGAAAAGTTCATAGACAAAGTTCAGTTTACATGCCCAAACTGTTGTTGCAAGGGCTATTCCAACTCTTGGTATGCTTAAGAGAACTTTCAGTAGTTGTTCTCCCTCATTTGTTTTAAAGCTTTAATTTGGCCTAAATTAGAGTTTGGTGTGTAAATTGCCAACCCAATTAATAAATCACACCAAGAAACTCTAGAATCAGTTCATAGATGTACAATTAAATGTATCAGAAGTTTATATGACATTCCTTACCCCTCTCTCTTTAAGAAATTGAATTAATCTGCACTGGCTTATCACCAAAAGAGAAGGGATATGATTATGACATTCAAGCTGCTCAACAATAAAGAGCTTCTCCTAAATATCTTTCAACTGGGTGTCTCTTCAAGAACAAGAGGACATGATCAAAAACTTTTCAAGAAGTGTGCCAATTCAAGGATGCATAGGAAATTATCTTCTAATTGGGTTGTGAGTTTATGTAACTTGTTGATACAGTCTCTTCAGCCAGTATTGAGTCATTCAAGTCATTAGTTGACAAGGGGTGGTACAACAAGCCCTCGCAAATTAGTTTGAGACTCAACTGAACAGTCAGAAACACAATCTTCACTGACTGGCGAAACCTTCACTGAATGCATTGGACTATTGTTAGTGGTTGCTAGTTGTTTATCTTGAGATGGTTCAGTTTCGATTATATGTCTTACAGTAGCTCTTTTGATTCTAGGAACTGAAATATAGGGAATATATTTCAAGTTCAATACTCTGTGTGCAGGTTAGGTCAGCTAGGATCTTGACTGATTGTGAAATTTTGTGATGTTTGAAGCACTTCAACAATTTACCTTGAAGGACAAGCTGTGCAGAAGTCAGCATATTACACTCAAATAGGCAATGGTAAATTCTTTCATTTCTTGTAAAGCAATGTCTGTGAAGTGGGGGAGGAGGGGGTTAAACCAGTAAAATTTAAAAACTGATAGGAAAAAGCCCTAAAGGTTTAGCGTATTTGAGCCTGAACAGATCCTGTGGTAAATTTTGATTGGTGCTTATTATAGAAGGGAGAAATACACCTTTTCTGAAAGCAAAATTCTTCTTCTTCTTCGGATTAGTATGGAAACGCTTTTACATAATCACATCACCAGTACCAAACTCCAGGCCCTGAAGTGAGTTGCTACAGCTGAGGTTGAACTCTGGGTACTACCAAGCAAAGATCAAACCCACTGCACCACTACAGAACAAGAACAAAATGATTTGATTAGCAAAATCACCATATCCTGTTTATTTGTTTTCAGTATGATTCAGTGGCAGATCTAGAGCAAAATCTTGGAAGGGGTGGGGAACAATGTGACAAAGGCGCTAATGAGAAAAATCTTGGGGGGTGGGGGGAATGTGACAAAGATGCCAATAATTAACCAAATTGACAAACTTATTCTAAAAAAGAAAAAAACAGGGAAAGAGGGCGCTAGAAAAAACCTTGGGGAGGTTGCAGGTCCCCCACCCCGAATCCACCAGTGGTATCATTAATAGCCAGAGAAGAAAATAAGTCCCCCACCCCTGGATCTGCCACTGGTATCATTAATAGCCACAGAAGAAAATAAGTTGATATAAGTTTATTCATTGACTATGGAGAGTTCAAAATCTTCAATCCCATTTTTCTTGGAAGGAGTTTTCAAGCAGTAGGAGAATTTTGCTATCATGCTACAACTTTCACTGCTCTCTTTGGGTATTATGGATGAGAAGATACCCAAATTGGACTCATTTCTGCTCAATGCAAACTCCGAAGGAACAGAAAAATTTCTATCTAAAATAACTATCATAAACAAAAGATCTTGAATAGGTGTCTTTTTGTACTGCAAGTAACAAAGAGAAAAAAAAAACAAAAACAAGAGTATCATAAATCACCATCATAAAAGCACGGGCAAAACTGGCTTAATTAAAATGGCTTGAAGCCTCAACTCATTGCAGGATGTTTCAGATATACTATTTTAATCACTTGGTACAGAATAATGTCTCTTCCTTTACATTGCTACTCAGACATGAATAGATTCCAATTCCCATAAGGGGTTACAGCAAAGAGAGGTTTGAGTGGATTGGAGACAGTAGTTAGCCAGTTTGCTAATGGTTGTTTAAATAAGCCTTAATTTATTGGTACATTCAGTTTCACGAAGAAGGGATCATCTTTTAATTGTGGGTGGCTGTCAGACAACTGTTTAATGATAATTGAAAATGGTCTATATTGCCTGGGATCTGGAAGATTACCTAATGGCCAAAATATAGACATGTTTTTTTCTGTGTGTTTTGCACATTGACAAAATATTATTTGATCACTAGTTGCATATAGAACCTTGAGTATATCAAATAGTAAAGAGTATTTCCATTTTGTCTTTTAGTTGTCATATAATTGATCTGCAAGGTTGATTTTAAATGCTAGAGACCTTTTATTTAACAATAGTTCATTCAAAATATATAAGAAAATAATGTGTATCTTTTAAGTTAAAAATAAAAAGAAGAATAATCAACTTTTCAATACAAATGTCACAAAGTAAAAAAAAAAAAAAAAAAAAAAAAAAAAAAAAAAAAAAAAAAAAAAAAAAAAAACTTGCTTAGTTGCAATGAAATATTACAAAAAATGGTACTTATGTATTATACCTAACACAGTCACAGTCAAGAAGTTTGTTGAATTTGATCTCAGAAGCCAATTTCATAGCCACAAAGACAAATGACAGGTGACAGAATGCATTGGAATCGTATTATTTGGGCTGTACATTTGCAAATTAAGGGGGTGGGGTGAGGTTAAAGATGTTTTTAACTTTGTACCTTTGCCCCTTTTCTGCTTGATGGACTAGAATTTTTTTTTTAAATATTTCAAAACAAATTGGCAAAGTTTTGATGATGGGCTTTAGCTTTCTTGAAAGTAGTTGAACTTGGTGAATGCCCATTTTAGGAATGACAAACCTTGGATTATACCCTAGGAAGATTTTATAAAGCTGCTGCTTGGTATTACCAATTTCTTCAGCTGGGAAGATGGCATTAGCTAGAAGATAGGTTATCTTAGCTAGAAGATAGATGGCATTAGCTAGAAGATAGGTTTTTTCTTAAAAGAAAAAAAAATATAGAAGTTTAGGGTCAAACAGAATTGCAAAACACTAGATGACATTAGAGATTTCTCTTTTCAACCCAATCACCCTTTTCTAGCCTTAGAATTCTCACATGCTCTTTGGGCTAAACCATGATTTTAGACTAGTCACTGGCATCAATTCACAAAAATTTCAGGGAGGGAGGTTTAAAAAGTATTTTTCCATATCTAGGAGGGGGTGGGCAAATTTGTCTTTTTTTTCAAATTTTAAATGAAAATACCAAAGAAGGCATTTTCAATGAGAATACCTTAAAAAAAAAGTAAATTCAGAATCAAGGAGGGGGGGCTAAAATTCTAGGGGGAATGGGACCAATTTCAGAGAATAGAAGTTGAATTACACAAAATGTATTTTGAATATGTTTTAGCTGTGATCAAAAAGATTGTATCTGAATGCAATTGTTCAATTTTACCTTGTTATATTTTGTTACAACCTTCATTTTGGTTGAAGTCTCCTTTTTCTTTTAATATAGGCTTTGAAAACATAATTCCAATGATTTGAAATTTAAGGCCTACTAGTATTTACTCATTTTTTCAAATTTAAGACACAATTTTATAAGCCCTTCAAAACCTCATAAATCAGGCAAACAGGGGCTATTAATAAATAGCAAACAGGGTACTCAAAATACTTTTAGTAAAAAGATGTCAATGTTGATCAACAAACCCATTTGATGTTGTAAAATTTAAACTGTGAATTATTGACTCAAACTGAGTGTCTAAGACATTTTTCCAATTCTTGTGTGTTATTTTCATAATCATTAAATCCTAAAGTGTTAGTTTATAGTTACTCATCTTGGTGTTTTATTCAGTTTATGTGTTTTCCAACTAATAATATATAAGTTTAACTTCCTGGAGATTTCAACGTCTACATATTTTGAATTTTTCCTGTTGGTGTTGCCAATAAAATTTTCTTTTGGTCGACTTTTAAAATCCAGCCAAAAAAATGATGCCACAACACAGTGCAAAGCGCCCGAGGGAAAGCCCAAAAATGAATGTGGACAAGTGCGTGCTCTGTAAACTGGGCCTTGATGAAAACACAAGTGCACTGAATTGCGACGATTGTGACAAATAGATGTGTTGTGTTTGTCTGAACATATCTGACAATGAGTATGCTCTGCTAAATAAAATGGAAGACAAAAGTGGTTTTAAATGGACATGTCCACAATGCAAAGTGGCTGCTCCTGCAGTCATAACTCCTATGCATTCTGCAGCTACTATCAAAGACATTACACAGGTGATCTCACAAGCTATGTCAAGCCTCCAGGCAAGTCTCTCAAACACAATTGTGCAATCTAAGAATAGAATAGAATATGATTTATTGGCTAAAATAGCACAAAAGCTCACATAAGCATGTCATAATTACCATAACAAAACAAATGTTATGGGATAAACATAAAACAAAAAATTGAACCAATAATTAAAGAGATGTCAGGGGATAAACATAAAACAAAAGTTATATCAATTATTAAAATGGGAAACAAAATAGGGGACAAAAGAGTTTTGTACCTCATTGTCATCATTTGGGGATACAGGTCCAGTTGGGTATTTGGAGCTCTACAAGTATTGAGTCTTGTATTAGGAAGGGTTGGAGGATTTTCTTTAAAGGGAAGGAGAAAACGTCGATGATAGTCAGAACTAAGGCACTTGTGACCAAAGTTCATGGTAAGGATGTGACATCATGATTCCAATGTAATAAGTTCAAGTCTAGCCAAACCTTCATCATATGTAGTATAGGCTGTCCCCAGAATAATTTGTATTGCTCTTTTTTGAATACTTTCAATTTTAGAACATTGGTCTTTGGTCAACCCAGGGTGCCAGACAGGACAAGCATATTCCAGACAGGGTCTTATATAAGAACAATAAATTATTTTAAGGTTATGGATTGATATGGAGAACCATTTGAGAAGAGAGAAAGATTTAAGGAGAAAACAACCTGACTTAAATAAGTGGGAATGTGAGACTGCACTTAGAGCAAAACTCAGTGCTATCAGGAACAAAGTGAACAGCATTGAGGCAGCTTTATCATCCAAGCATAACACTGCTGAAACTAAACAGATATTTGGGCAGAGATCCAGGCTCTGAGTGTGAACCTCCAGCAGTCCCTTGAGACAGAAGTACGTGAAATAACCCATGCCAAAAAAGATCATGACATGCGTAAGAACAACATAGTTGCCAACAGAATTCCAATATCTAGCACAAAAGATGATGCAAGTACTGTCAAGCGAGTATGGAATCGCATGTGGTCCCTTAGGTAATGTTTGATGCTTAAATGGGCAGAGTGACAGAACCATGGCAACTAACACTCCTCTGCTGCTGTTGTTCACTGTGTCCTTCCAAATCAAGAAGCAAATTATATAAGTATCATTTACTAAAAAGGGGGATATCCAGTTCCACCATGACTGCTTGAAGCAGGAACATGAAAAGTACAAGCAGCTTGTTGAAAAATTGAAAAGAACGCACCACTGCAGGCGAACAAAACCTTGGCATATGCAACTTCAAAATTGTGACAAAAAATGGTCCGTCTACATTTGCCCAGATGCAGAATTAGAGCCCCAAAAATCGGACAGTGTACATAGTGTAAATACTAGTGTTATATCTACTGAAAGACAATCAACTGTTTCTAGTGCTGAATTATGCAAATCTGAAATGAACTCTGAAAGTTTTTGGACTGCAAATTGATAAATGGCTGCAACAACCTTTGCCTCACTAGACAACCACATGGATGAGCCCAATTGCCAGACCAACCACCAAAGTAAGAAACACCTACAAAGAGTAAGTTCAACTTTTTCAGCTTTTATTACTAATGTTGACCAGCTTGCTAACAAACTGAATGAGCTGAAAACTGTTATTTACTAAAAAAAATTATGATCTGGTTCTTCTGACCAAAGTTTGCCCAAAATCTAGCATTATTAAGTTGGCTGAATCCCATATTAAGTTCCCTGGATATTTTGTTATTTCGAATTTACAGTCACCAAATTGAAGACGTGGTACATTGGCCCTTGTCAAAGCATCCTACAGTGCCAAACAAGTTAGTATACCCTGTGACTCAGATTATGTGGAAGCTATTAGGTTTGATCTCACTGATCACAACAACACGGTGGTAACTCGAATAGGCTGCATATATAGGAGCCCCTCTGCCCCAGATCAGCCCAAAACGAAAAGAGTGATTACAAGTATGTTTTTTAATGCAACTACAAGCTTCAATGGGAATTTGCTGATAGCTGGTGACTTCAACTTCACCACCCTTCACTGGAGAGAAGGCTTCCCATATGACCCTTTCCAGTAGGATAGAAGCTCCTCAAACCCTTTCTCAAGTGCCTTCATGATCTGATCCTACCTCAGACAGTTGAAAAGCCAACCAGGCATCAATCTTTTCAGAGACCAACCCTCCTTGATTTGGTACTCCTTAGGAATAAAGAACAGCTACAAAGCATAAGTTACCACCCCACTTTAGGCAAAAGTGACCACCTTGTCATCAAAGTCAATTTAGCCTTACACAAGATAACAAACGATTATATCAAGAAGACTTGTGAGGCTTTATCTGAGGAGTGTAGTGTTTTAAGTGGAATTCCCCAGTATAATTGTTTGGGACCAGTTTCATTTTGTTTATTTATAAATAATTTGCCACAGGCAATCCAACAATTGTCAGATGATTTAAAGCTTAATAGGAGTATAACTAATACTACTAACTACAACTCACCACAGCACCAAGCTGCCTGAGGCCAACACAGATATGCATGCTCCTCTATCTGTATCTATTCAAAGCCTCCCTCTTTGCACCCTCCCAGGAAGTTCCCATTTCCCTTAAATCTTTCTTTATGACATCCTCCCACCCCCATTGCAGACAACCTGCTTTCCGTTTAGCCCTAGACAGTTGACCAAAAAAGACCATCTTTGGCAACCTGGCATCCTTTATCTGCAAAACCTGATTTAGCCATCTCAACCTTTCTCTCATTACAGTCCTAGAAAGTGGGATTGAACTACATTTTTTTTACAGTCTACTGTTTGAAATACAGTCAGTAAGCCAAATGCATTGGTTAATTGCTGTAACTTAAGTCCAATGTTTCAGGAGAAATTTAATGAATACAGTACTATACAAGTATCTCAATGGCAGTGCAGGGGTATGTTCTGTTGATTCTATCAGGGATCCATTTATTATTTTTGGTATTTAATTTTATCTTTATTACTTTTTATTTGATTTATAAAGTAAATTCTTTATATATTTAATATAAATACATTTATATATTATAATATTTATAGAATAAACCTGATTGTGAAAGAGACTTGGGGATCTTTATAGACTTGGGGCTAAAATTCCACCAACACACGGATCTCATCAAGGAGGCACACTTGTGCCTCTATAAAGAGGTGACCCACCACAATGTTAAGCAATTTCAGGTCCTAGAGGTCGCAGAGAGACGGCGGTGATCGCATTTTGTAGCCCAAGCTCAAACTAAGAAACAAGCAAAATATCATCCTCCTCCAACTTTATCTTCATGGGGTAAACTGGGCCGGAAGTTTCGACCCTCCCACCACAGCTGTTGTCCGATTGTCCTTTAACGTTGTCCGATTGGGCTGCAATTTAGAGGTTAAGCTTTCCTAGGGCCCGGGAGCTTATCCTCGAAATTTCAGCTCAATCCGATCACTCCTTCCCTGTTTTCAAAAAACCAAATATAGCCACTTAAAATTCATTTCTCTTTTTTTTTGTTATCCACGCCTACAGGCCACAGTTGGCAACTGATCCGGGTGAATGAGGACTCATTCAAAGCAGAATTCGACCTGTTAGGGCCTTTTGATATTTTCAGACCGAAAAAATTATCCCCCGAATTTACATTTACGAAAAACCTCGTTTTCCTATAAGAGCCCGCGAAAACGCGGGCTCGTTTTCCTATAAGAGCCCGCAAGCTGTCAAATCAGCTAACAGTTAGTCAAGCAATAATAAGTAATAAACTGTACAAAAACGTGCAGAAATTATTTGAAAAAAACTACGTTTTCTAAAGAGTTAAAGAGGCTGAGTTACAAGGTCGAACCTTAAAACGTACGGGGATTAGGAGGCACAGTTGGGGGGCTGCCACCCCCAAACCTCCCGCTTTCGCAGCCTTTAAATAAAAAAAAAAGTTTTTTAAACTGAAAGTAAGGAGCGACATTAAATCTTAAAACGAACAGAAATTATTCCGTATATGAAAGGGGCTGTGCCCTCCTCAACGCCTCGCTCTTTACGCTAAAGTTCGACTTTCTCACAACTCTTTTTTTTAAACAATAAAAACTTTAGTGTAAAGAGCAAGGCATTGAGGAGGGCACAGCCCCTTTCATATACGGAATAATTTCTGTTTGTTTTAAGATTTAATGTTGCTCCTTACTTTCAGTTTAAATTTTTTTTTTTTTATTTAAAGGCTGCAAAAGCGGGAGGTTTGGGGGGCGGCAGCCCCCCAACTGTGCCTCCTAATCCCTGTACGTTTTAAGGTTCGACCTTGTAAATCAGCCTCTTTAACTCTTTAAAAAACATAGTTTTTTTCAAATAATTGCAAATAAGGCAAGCAGGCTGGTTGGTCTAATCAGGCATTTAGACACTAAAACCTTCACCAGATTCTACAAAGCCCTTGTGTGACCAACCATTGAGTATGGAAACATAGTCTGGGGCCCCTCATACATTGGTGATGCTATTAAAATTGAAAAGGTGCAGAGACATGCCACCAAACAACTCCCTGGATTAAAAGAAATGTTATACAAAGAGACCTGAAACAAATGAAGCTGCCAAGCCTAAACTATAGAAGAAAAAGAGGGGACCTGATCCAGATTTTCAAATCAAGAAAGGATCTAGATAGAACCAAGTTTGACAAATTTTTCTATAGTCAGACTAATGTCTACACTAGGGGTCATTCTGCAAAAATCCAGAAACAAACAGCATCAACTAGACAGAGATCTTCTTTCTTATCAGTTAAAGACTGGAACTTGTTACCCAAAGAAGTAGTGTTGGCACCAACTCTAAACAGCTTCAAAAACTGTTTTGACAAGCATCTACAGAAAGAAGTGTTTATTCATAATACATAGCATACAAAAGTGATATGACTTTGTGCACTAGGTGCACTATGTTGAGCCAAAATTAGAGAGTGTCATAACAGGATATGATATCCTAGTAAGAGGCACTTTTCCTGTAAGTTTATCATACTTATTTTATTTTTTATTTTTTTTTTTAGTAATCATCTGAATCTTGATAAACAAGCATTAGCTGTGTCATGTAAAGTGAACAACTGTTTGCTTTGCATCAGAAATATGTTTAAAAGCTTTACTACACTGTGTAAGACAATGACACAACCTACTGTTGAATACTGCTGATCTGTGTGATATCCAACAAGAAAATCTGAGTCACTGCTTATTTAAAAAGTGCAAAGACAAGCATCTAATTTTTTCCTTATTTGCAATATTTACCTTATGAGCACAGGCTGAGCTGTCTGAGCCTACCATCTCTGCAATTCAGGGGGGATATGTTAGACTTGCTGACACATTTCAGACTGTATAAGATAAATATCTTGTAGCAATTTCAGTAAAGGTCTAGATTAGGGACTATTGAGAATGAAATATGTTAAGAAAATAGTTTTACTTCATAATATGCAGAATAATTGTAATTAACACATTTTACATGCAAACCCACTATACTTTACCCCCACACCCTAATGTGCAAATATATAGCTCAAATTTGTTTCTAAAGTATTACATTTTTATCATATTTAGGTATGTTTTATTAGAATTAACCTAACTTCAGTTCTTGAGTCATCAGCACTATAACAGACAAGTGCCTAATTAACAAACAGAATGCATTAAAATAATAAAATTTATGTTTTAATTACTAATATAACAAGATAAATTATTTCAAAGAGAATAATAGTACTGAAAAAGTACTAAAAATACTATCCTCTTCTAGTAGGCTTTATAATTCTTCTTTTGTACTAATGCATTTATTCTAAATACTTTGTCTATTTTTCAGATTCCTATCTACCAAATTTTCCTTTCACACTCAAAATATTCAGACAGAGGAAAACATTGATTTACAGGAGAGAATTAGCTTACCAACATTATTCTCATTGTGAATATTTTGGAAAAAAATAAACTAACTTGGATATGAGAGAACTTTTCTTTGTTTTCTTCTATTTTGCTGAATACCTTGAATTACCTTAGATCACACTTGCCAGCAATAGGAGGTTTCCTGAACTTCAAATTCTGGTCAACACAAGTATAATTGTATTAATTGTATAATGTAGTAATAATTGCACTTAGCACATTTAGCATGCAGCTCTGCTTTTCATTCACTTTCATTAAATGCTTCCACTTTTCTAGAGGTAAAATTCTAGTTTAGCTACTTTTGCTATCTTTTAAAGGGGTTAGGTTAGGAAAATTGAACTTTCTGAAATGAATTCAGGGCACAAAACATACTCTGTGAAGGTATTGCCAAGCTCCCATGTTAACTCTTCTGATTTCTAAGTCTTAGAAATTTGCCTATTTGAGAGGTTTGACAAATTACAATAACAATTTGAACAGGTTTGACCATTGAAATTTTGACAAAACATCATTTTACATTAATTTTCAGTTATCAGTTTCTTTCTCTCTTTGTTGTTCTGAAACCAATATTGTTTTTTTTTTAATTTAGAAAATGTATTTGCAGATCTTTGAAATGTCATAAATTGGGATTGAGCAAAGTTGTGAAGCTGAAAACAATTTTCTTGTGCACAGTCTTTGGAAAATATTTGAGCAGAAGATCTGTTTTGCAAGGCTACACTCCTATAACACAAAAATTGTTAAAGGTCATCAAAGGTCACTGCCCTCTAGAGAGAGGAGTAGAGGTAAGTACTTCAAATACCTTCCCAGGACATATAGGCTGTAGACCCATCACAGAAAGTTTAACTTTCCTAACCTAACTGTTTTCCAAGATAGCCAAAAGTAGAATTTTACCCAATACTTTATGCCCAACTTTTACGCAAATATATATCCTAAATTATATATTTTTGATGTGTTCCCCCACCTTTTACTCTTGTTTATCTGGCTCTTGTTTTTGTCACAGTTGAGTCAATTTATGGGTAGACCTATATGGGTAGACCTAAATGGGTTGAAACAAAGGAGACACATTGGGAGAACACTATTGAAAAACTAATATATTTTTTAGAAATGTAAAATTCTAGTTTAGCTACTTTTTGCTTTCTTGGAGAGGAGTTAGGTTAGGAAAATTCAACTTTGGTAAAATTCTACTTTAGCTATGGTTGGCTATCTTGGAAAGGAGTTAGGTTAGGAAAATGAAACTTGAACACTGGTTGAATAAAGTTATACTGGTTTTCTTATTTCATATATGATCTACTAAAATGTCATACAGAAAAAATTATATTAGCCTACCCTACTGATACATAGAGCAAACACCACAAAGTCATACAGATGACTTTTTATAGCCTAGGGCTACAGGATTTCATATATAGAGCAGCCTAAATGAAGCCATACAGATGACTTTTTATATATCATTCTACTATAAAGCATTATGAATAAAGTCATACAGATGACATTTATGCCTCCTGCTATTATAGAGCAAACATAAATGAAGTCATATGGATGGTTTTTTATACCTCATACTACTATAGAGCAAACATGAATGAAGTCCTATATAAGTCATACAAATGACTTTTTAATATATCATTCTACTATAAAGCATAATGAATAAAGTCATACAGATGACTTTTTATGCCACCTGTTATTATAGAGCAAACATGAATAAAGTCATACAGATAACTTTTTATACCTCATACTATTATAAAGCAAACTTAAATAAAGTCATTCACATGACTTTTTGCCTCCTACTATTGTAGAGCAAACATAAATAAAGTCTTGCAGATGACTTTTTATAGGACATCCACCACATGGCTAATATGAGAGTAAAGTTCATTTGTGATGCAAATGGATGTTATATTTAGATTGAGGATGCAATTCTAGGTATATATTTACACATTAGTGGGGTGGGGGTATATATTCTGTGAATATATAGGCTCAAAGAAATTCACTAATTTCTTTAAGAAAAACTGGAAAAACAAGCAAAGAAGTGAAGTTAAAAGCTCTCCCTGCAAAATGTGTTAACCAGGATTATTCTACATAATATGGAATAAGAATTGCTTTCTTAATATGTTTCCTTTTGTCTAGCAGGACTCCTAGGCTTAAAATACTGATTTGCTGGTTGGCTAATTTAAAAATTTGTATATATATATATACACTCTCAAATTAGCAATCTGGTGATATCCCCTTTTTATACCTCATAATATTATAGAGCAAACATGAATAAATTCTTACAGGTGACTTTTTGTTGTTTTCTCTATGTATCAGTGGGGTAATATAATTTCTTCTGTATAGTATTTTAGTGGATCACATATTAAATAAGAAAGCCAAAAAGTCTTCTGTATAACTTTATTTGTACTTCTCTACAATAATTTGATGTTTAAAAAGTCATACAGAAAACTTTATAGGCCTATCATTCTCCATCTTTTCTCTAGAAATAGAAATATATAATTACAAACATACAAGGTAGGCTCTAAAAAGTCATTTGTATGACTTTATTTATAAAGTATGAAGTTTAAAAAGTTATCTGTAGGACTTTCTTCATGTTTGCTCTATAACTGTGTAAGGCATAAAAAGTCATCTGGGTAAATTTTTACCAAATCATATTATTGACTTACAAATAAAGTGAATATACCATTCAATGCCTTTTTTTATGCTGATTACAAATATAATAATCATTTCTGTCAGAAATGAATTTTAGCCCCCCCCCTATATATGTCAATTCAGGATATATATTTGCACATTTGGGGGTGGGGGTTAGGTTAGGGAAGGGGGGGGGGGCTAAAATTCATTTCCAACAGAAATGATTATTATATTTGTAATCAGCATAAAAAAAAGGCATCAAATGATATATTCATTTGAGTTGTTACTCAATAATATGATTTGGTAAAGATTTACTGTCATCTAGATGACTTTATTTATGTTTGCTCTATAAAAGAATAAGGCATAAAGTCATCTGTATGACTTTTTATCATTCTACATAACAGGAGAAAGCATGATATTAGCTGCATTCATTTTTGTTGTTCTATGGAAATCAAATCCTTGGTTTTACAATTAAGCCATTTGTTTTCACCATTCTATGAAATGTTTTGCTTATAAGCCATCCTTTGAAATGCTGTTCTTCATTCTTAGTACCGTTGTTCTTAGAACAATGAACTGAGCCTCATACTCTGTTCAACAACTTTAGTTTTACTTTTGGGCGCCAAGTTTTAAAATAAAAAAAGACATGACAGAAAACAAGTTTATTGATATTTAATTTTGTAGATTTTGTTGATGGGGTCTTTCATATAAAAAATGGTAGTGATTTGTTTTTCGTATATGTGGCACAGTTTTGAAATCTTCAGAAAGTTCTGGAAGCATTTTTGGGATAAATTGCTTTCCAAACTTTCAAAAATTCCTTAGGGGTCACTTGGAAAAATCATGGGAGGAATTTCTAGATATCTTAGATTACAACTAATACTAAGAAACTCCAGCTAACCCCAGGTTTCAATACCCTTAGGAGTATAATCAATTGTTCAAACGTATTAAGCTGAAAATTTAGAAAGGACACTTGGCTGATTAAGTGTTAGGCTAAGTGCCACAACTATGAGTATTGTCCATATTATGGAGTAAAAAATATTTTCTTAACATGTGTCCCTATGTGGAGTCTACTATTTAGGATTGCACCCCCATTTCAACTAATCTAATGTCTATGCCCATTCATAAGCATTCAAAAGCAAGAGTGCCCATTTGCACTCTATAGAACGGTGCAACAGTCACTCAACAGTCACTTTCCTCTATTAACTCTATTGCTTGTTTTGCTATATTTACAAGTATAGGCTATTTTCCATTTTTGTTGTGCTGGTTGATTGAAATTTTATCTGTGACTTTGAAATTTTATCTGGCTAAGGAAAGCTTGGTAAAATTCTACTTTAGCTACTTTTGGCTAGGCTATCTTGGAAAGAGGTTAGTTTAGGGAAATGAAACTTTCAGGAATAGGTCTACAGGCTAATTTATGTCCAGGGAAGGTATTTTGAAGTACCTACCACCACTCCTTCTCCCTCTAGAGGTTCCTGAAATTTGCCTACATGACAGGTCTTTACCTATTGAAATTTTGACAAAACAGCATTTTACCTTAATTTTCAGTGGTAAAATTCTAGTTTAGCAACTTTTGGCTATCTTGGAAAGGGGTTAGGTTAGGAAAAATGAAACTTTCAGGGATGGGTCTACAGACTAAAGTATGTCCTGGGAAGGTATTTTGAAGTACCTACCTCCACTCCTTCTTCCTCTAGAGGTCCTGACCTTTGATGACCTTTAAAATTCTGTGTGTTATAAAAGTGAAACCTTGCAAAATACATCTTCTGCTTAAATGAAGTACAACAAAATTGTTTTCAGCTTCACAACTTTGCTCAATCTCATTTTATAAGGTTTTAAAGATATGCAAGTACATTTCCTAAATTTTGGAAAAACAACATTCATATGGCTTAAAATGCTAGGCCTACTCAAATAACAGGAATTACATTTACAGATCTAAACTTAGAGAAAAATAAACTGATAACTGAAAAATTAAGATAAAATGTTGTTTTGTCAAAATTTCAATTGGTATAGACCTGTCATGAAGGCAAATTTGAGGACCCTCTAGAGAGAGAAGGAGTGGAGGTAGGTACTTCAAAATACCTTCCCAGGACAAACTTTAGCCTGTAGTCCCATCCCTGAAAGTTTCATTTTCCTAACCTAACCCCTTTCCAAGATAGCCAAAAGTAGCTAAAGTAGAATTTTACCGAAAGCTCTTATAAGCTGTTTTTTCAGTTAAAACAAAGTTCTTAGAATGGCAAAATAAAAAGCAATTTAAGAGTAAAACCAAGAAAATCTTTTTAGTACAAAGAATGATGAATGGTGAAAACAAATGCAGCTATTGTCTTCTGTTTGGCTTTATACAGCATTCTATATAGGCTAAGAGTAAATGAAAATATTCTAGGCCTATTGCTCAGATAAAAAGAAAAAAGTTTCTATATTGTTATATGCAGGTAACCCCAGATTTTTAAAGGTCATCAAAAGTCAAGGCCCTCTAGAGGGACAAGGAGTGGAGGTAGGTACTTCAAAATAACTTCCCAGAACATACTTTGGTGTTCATAGGCCTCTATAGCCTAATTGACTTACAAAGTGAACATACTGCTCATTGCCTTTTTTATGCTCTTTACAAATATATTAATTGCTTCTATTGCAAATTTGACAATTCAGGGTATATATTTCCACATTAGGGGGGTGGGGGTGGGTAAATTTGCAATATATGCAATTAGGCTATTACATTTGTAAAGAGCATAAAAAAGGCATTGAGTAGTTTGTTCATGTTATTTGTAAGTCAATAATATGAAATGCCAAAAAATTATCCATAATTTAGCCTGTAGATCCATCACTTAATGTTTCATTTTCCTAACCTAACCCCTTTTCAAGATAGCCTAGGCAATAATAGCTAAAGTATTAAAACATGGAATGGTAGGCCAAGCTATATTCTTCAAGGCACTAACGTACCCAGACTGTTGTAAATTAGATAACTACAAAAAAAATCGGGTTACTAATTTCAAGCTCACCTTAAGAGTCAAATTAAATGGATCTTTAAATCTGTAAAGAAAGATATCCAGGTTCTGCTTTTCTTAGTGAAGTGAATTTATGTAATCCCTCTACTGAGATTTCTATTTCCGTTGAAACCATAGAGATATGAGCTACTTCTGGGCAAAATGCGGTAGTAAAAAAATGGCAATAGAGAAATACTTTAAAAAACAGAAACAAAAAACATCCTTCTCCTGAGCTATTTCCAAGACTTCATTAGAAATCTGATCTTTGAAATAATTTAGTTAGTTAATCAGACTTTTTAAAAGAGAAGGAAAATGTTTCTAGAGATTTCTAGTGAAGTCTTGGAAACAATTAAGGAGAAGGATGTTTTTGTTCATTACCATATGTACCCGGGCCAAGTGAAAAACTTAAAAGAATTTTACAGAGTCTAAAGGTAGCTTTAAAGATTAGTAATACTTTGGGTAATTTTCTAAGTTCTGGGAAGGATCTAACTTCATTGGGGCAACAAATTGGGGTATATCAGATCCCATGCGCTTGCGGAAGCTCAAATGTGGGACGTACTAATCAGAATTTGGAAATGAGATTACTACACCATTAAGATTCTATTTCATCGGCTTTAAAGCAAAATCCTAAGCCTGAAGATTTCACTTCAGCCCTTTCGGAACGTATTTTTGATTTACCAAACCATTTTAGTTTTGTTCTTTAATGAATCAATAAATTAGGCTAGACATTTATTTTACATTAGTTGTACAGGCTGATGTTGAAGTGAATCAATAAATTAGGCTAGATATTAGTTGCCTCCCCCAGGCCATTCAGCATGTCCCCAGGTGGCAATAGGGCAACGCCCTACAGATAAGTAGGGTACTTCCACAGGAGGCACGGACCAAGGGGGACCTTGTCCCCGGGGGTCCATAATAGAAACTGGGGCACCCTTGCCCGGGGTCTTAAATACAGGCGGAGGAGGAAGAAGGCCCCTCAAATGTACACTAAAAAGGGCCCACTGATTTGTCCACAAGTCCCAGGAGTTAAAAACCTTCTCCCAGTAATGGATTTAACTGCATGGTGATGCAGAACACCATCGTGGGAGAATCCTCTATAGGACGACAACTGCGGCAGGGCGTAAGATCCAGGTCTAGGAACAATGGCCTCTGCAAAGGGCTGCCTCGACCCTTTCGGGGTACCTGCAAGACTGGGGACCTTGCAGTCAACTCTTTTCCTACTTGAGGAGTGGCGCCCCTCGAGGAAATTATAGCCTAGTAAACGAGACAGCATTTGCACAGGATTCTGACTAATGGATAATTCTTCTGGGCTTGGTATGTTTTGACAGGCGTCTTCGGGCTGAAAAACCTCTTCCTAGCTGATTTATCTATTATGGACTGCCTCCCCGTAGTAGCATAATATTTGTAGGCATGAATATATAATGAGTTGGAGGTAAAAGGCTTGAGATTGTCTGTGCAGGATTTCGACTCTTGTTGATAGAAGAGCATCGCCAAGTGCTGAAAACCATGTTGTGACCAAGATGGGCCCAGGATTGCACAAAGCCCTCATTCATGGATTGCTGTCTGGTTCTAAACCGGCTTAAGTTCTTCCGTGTAAACTTGAGAAGATATGTGATCCCCGTCCTGCACTGGTATCCGGGATCATTGCGTTTCCTGAGGCGAAAATAATTTCAATGATTTAAAGAACATGAAACTTGGAACTTGGAATGTTACGACGTTAAAAAATAACTATCGTATCGACATTTTGACTGACGAATTCAGACGATTCGAACTGGATTTATTAGGAGTTTCAGAAACTCATATCCCAGGGGTAGGAAGTATGAAATTAGGTGATGTAGAATTTGTTTACTCAGGCAGGAAGGATGGGATACATAGACGAGGAGGAGGGCTCATGATGAATAAGGAAGCTGTTAAGTCTTGTTTACGCTGGGAAGGTATTAATAACAGAATACTAGTTGCTCATCATCATCAAAAAGAATTTGACATAATTCAATATCCGTCGGATAGAGCTTGCAGATATCAGGGTGACATTGCCAAATAACCTGCTGCCCAATTTTTGGTTTTGAATGTTTACTCAGATTGTTATAGTTGACTCCAGCCATCATAATTTCCTTGTCAGATCTAGTTTCAGAGCATTTTTCAATAGTTGTCTCGTACTTTCCAGGACAGTTTGTTCTACTACACAGAGCATTTTTTGCCAAATATTCAGTAGAACTAAAAGAACTGTTTAAAACACAGTTAGAAATACTTTTTTCTTGAGTCGGTGTTCCAGGAATTTGTTCTAAATTATTAGTCTTACAAACACATATACTAATAACCCTAACGGGCTCGTTTTCGCCATAATTGAAAAACATTGCTTTTCCTTCGCTGTTGATAGCTATGCTTGTATATATATTTTTATTGCTGCTGCATAAACTGCAATTGCTCCTTCCAAAATTAATATACGAATTTTCTAAGAAGTACGCCTCCGTATATTCACTGTGTTGTCGAACATTTTCCATTGCATCTATAAACTGTTCCGCAGTTACCAATCCATACCTTGGAAGCTTTTCATTAAACTGACAACATTTCTTTTGGATATTACTATGAAGCTTTGCCAAAGCATTTCTAGCCGACTTTTCAACAGCATCCGCTCTTTCAAAGATAATTTTAGTCTGTAATTTTGAATACTTTTCGTAATCCGGGTAAAACATGCGTAAAATGTTTCTCAATTTACGAAGATCAGCCTGCATTTTCGCCATCTTCTTGTATTTCTGAATGTAATTTTTCCCTTTGTCCTTATGCGTTCTTCGTTACAACCTCGCAGAGAATTTAATTTTTTCATTATAGCTTTTGTCACCCCAGTATCTACCCATTATTCTGGTAGCAACTTTTTTCTTATATATTTTTCGGTAATCTTCATCATTGTGATAACGCTCCTTGATCTTTTGTCTAGCCTGCTCAATTGTTGCTTCTCTAGAAAGTTTATCATTGTGATAACGCTCCTTGATCTTTTGTCTAGCCTGCTCAATCGTTGCTTCTCTATATAGTTCATCATTTTGATAACGCTCCTTGTAATTTGTTTGGCTGTCTCAATTTTTACTTCTCGATACACCTGGTCGGTTGAATACCTTTGCTTTTCTTTTTTCTTATATATTTTTCGGTAATCTTCATCATTGTGATAACGCTCCTTGATCTTTTGTCTAGCCTGCTCAATTGTTGCTTCTCTGTAATCTTTATCATTATCATACCGTTCCTTGCTCTTTTGTCTAGCCTGCTCAATTTTTACTTCTCGATACGCCTGATCGGTTGAATACCTTTGCTTTTCTCTTTTCAAGATACTATCTCTGTTGTCAGTGTAGTACTGTTTTTTAACTTGCGTGTAGCTTGCTTTGATCTAACCATTATATAATTCACGAATGAGATCATTTACACTTTTGAGGTTTCTTAAATAGTAATTATGACGTCATGGCGTAATGATTTTATTTCATGACGTCATGGTGTTATGATATTATTTCATGACGTCTTCAGAAACAACAACATAATGTCGTGTTTTTCTATTCACGTCATAGCTCTAATATAAAACTATGACGACATTCATTATTTATCTAGTAGGGTTTCAGACAAGGTGGTTCTAATGATGTACTTTTGTTTTGATATGACTCTATGTTTAAGAACACCAGTCTCTTCGGAGGCGTGGGTTCAAATCTTACAGCTGGTATACGATTATGATTTATGTACAAAAATCAAATATCTTTGAAAAGACTGCAACATGAAAAGACATCAAAAATGTAGTTTTTGGTGGAAAAATTTATTCTCTTTTAGAAATAATTTATTTTAGTTACTATAGATTTTTAACCCAATTAATTTCATTTAAAATGAGCTATTGAACAACTATCTACGATGTTCCAGTGCCAAGCTATCTGTGGATAAGAAAGAAAAAAGAAAAAAAAAATATCCCGTTTAGGCAGAATGTTGTAGTAGCTGCC
This sequence comes from Artemia sinica, assembly GCA_027921565.1. Taxonomy (NCBI): domain Eukaryota; kingdom Metazoa; phylum Arthropoda; class Branchiopoda; order Anostraca; family Artemiidae; genus Artemia; species Artemia sinica. The sequence continues at coordinate 53,784,145 of CM051269.1, forward strand.
ACTTTTCTTGATTTTCAAGCCAATATATTTCCCTTGCTGTTCAAGCCAAGGGACAGAAAGTTAACTATACAGGGGTTTCGGACAAGGCGGTTCTAATGGTGTACTTTTTGTTTTGATCTGACTCTTTTTTTTAGGAGTTAGGGGTTTTTATATTTCTTAGCATTGGACGTAATCGTCTCTTACTAGGTTGCTAGCTACCGCTGCAACCCGGAATATATGCCCCTGTAGAACCGACTGACGGAGATACTAGTGACTCAGATGAATTTTACTTACAGTTACAGGAGCAAAGAGACAGGGTCCCAGGTAGAAATATAATGTTTTTACTGGGAGATTTTAACGCCCAGGTGGTAGAAATGGGGATATCCTAGCCTAGGTAAATTTATTGTAGGAAGAGAAAACAGTAATGGATACAGACTTTAATACGGTGTTTGGTCATAAAATGGCTCATATGTTAACATGGTATTCACGTGATGGTAAGACAGCAAACCTTATTGATTATGTTATTGTAAACCGAAGACTGGCAGGATCAATACAAGATACTAGGGTATATAGGAGTACCGTTATTGATGTTAAAAGTAAAGATCATCATCTAGTAGTGTCAAGGGTTAATTTAAAGCTGAAATATCGGAAGGGTAACTACCTCCCGGGAAGTTATGATGTTGGTAGACTCCAGGATAAGAATTTGAGAGAAACTTTCCAGGAACAGTTGAATACTAAACTTGAAAGTTTAAAATTTGATAATGTGGAAGATGGTTGGAATAATTTTAGAAAAATAATTTGTGAAGTTGCTGAAGGTGTCTTAGGGAAGAAAGCTAGAAATGCAGCTAAGAATATTAGTGAAAAATCTTTATGTTTGATAGAAAGGAGAAAGGACTTGTACAAGGCCCAGTTAAACATAGGAATGGGGCCGCAATTAGCGATGAGGGAAAATCTAGAGAGAGATGGGCCAAACATTTTGAGAATTTGCTTAACCGAGATAGAGTTGAAGGAAGAGATATAGAGGAAAATGAAAAAGTTTGTGATACCTTGGATGTGAAGGAAGATTTGTTTTGTGAGGAGGAATTAGTGACAGTACTAAAAGGATTAAAAAATAATAAGGCTCCAGGTGCTGATAGGGTGGTAAATGAGTTTCTTAAATATGGTGGCTCTGAGGTTAGAAATAAGTTACTGAAGATTATGAATATGATTTTTGAAAAAGGGGAAGTACCTAGCGATTTTAGGAAAACCTTAATTAAGCCACTTTATAAGAAAGGTCATAAAAGTGAGTGTGGTAATTATCGAGGGATTAATCTGGTCTCTGTAAGTAGTAAATTACTTAGTAATATGATACTTTTTAGACTGAGAGATGCCGTAGACAAAGTTTTAAGAGAAGAACAGTGCAGTTTTAGAAAAGGTAGAGGATGTGTCGACCAAATTTTCACTCTTAGGTTAATAATTGAAAAGTGTCTGAGTTTTCAAAGGCCTTTGGTCCTCAGTTTTATAGATTATGAGCAAGCGTTCGATTCTGTTGATAAAAGAGCTTTGGTAAAGGTTTCATCCTTGTATGGTATACCAGACAAATACATTAAAGTGATTAGTGCTATGTACGAGAATAAAACTGCCTGGGTTAAGGTAGGAAATGAGGTTGGCAGCTGGTTTTGTATTAAATCAGGAGCTAAGCAGGGTTGTGTTCTATTCCCCTTTATATGGATTATTTTGATGGACTTTGTCTTAAGGAGCACAAGAAAAGGCAATGGGAGACCACGGAATTAAATGGGGAGGAAAAAGTCTCCTGGACTTAGATTATGCTGATGATTTAAGCATCCTAAACGAAAGTGTGAGCAAAATGAATGAAGTTTTAGAGGTTTTGCGAGTTCAGGGTGCTAGAATAGGTTTGAAAATTAATGTTAAGAAGACTAAGTCACTAAGGCTAGGAATAAGTGAAGATGAAAAGGTGAAGTTGGATAATGAAAAGATTGATCAGGTGGACAGATTCACTTACATTGGTAGTATTATTAGTAAAGATGGTGGGAGCAGCGAAGATGTCAAAAGTAGAATAGGCAAGGCTCAGGGTGTTTTTTCACAGTTAAAAAAAGTTTGGAAGAATAGGAAGATAAGTCTGCAAACCAAGATTAGAATATTAGAAGCTACAGTGATGACAGTGGTCAAATATGGCTCTGAAGCATGGGCGCTCCGAAAAGCGGATGAAGATTTGCTAGATGTTTTCCAGAGGAATTGCTTAAGGATTCTTCTGGGTACCCGGCTGAATGACCGTATTTCAAACAATAGGCTATACGAAAAATGTGGTTCAATGCAGCTCTCTAGGGCTATAATGAAAGAAAGGTTGAGGTGGTTAGGCCACGTTGTGCGGATGAAGGATGACAGATTGCCGAAGATTGTTCTTTTCGGTCAACCGTCTAGGGCTAAATGGAAAGCAAGTCATCCTCGTCTGGGGTGGGAGGACGTCATAAAAACAGATTTAAAGGAAAAGGGGACTTCATGGGCGGGTGTAAAAAGGGAGGCTTTGAATAGATTGGGAAGGAGGAGGAGCGTGCGTAGCCGTGTTGACCTCAGGTGGCTTGGTGCTGCGGTGAGTTGTTAGTAGTAGTAGTAGTAGATAATGTCTTTTTGATTTCTAAGGACTAGGGTTTGAAGCAAAACTTTTGCAAAGCTCTTGAAATTAGGAAAATTTTATTCAGGAGTATAGCTTTAAATCATGACACTGGTGAATTTGGTGTGAACTCTATCTACGATAATTTTTCAAAATCTGATAGAGTAAAGTTCAATTCACCCAATGCAATTAGCCTCTGTCCAAGTGTTACTTCATGCAATGCTGATGAATCGGATCCAAGAAGGCCAAAGAGCGTAGCTTCCCTTTTTGCTTTGGAAAGAATTAGATTATTAAATAATATGTGGTTTTATTTTATTTTGTATATAAATTATTATTTTAGTTTAGTTTTACTACTGATGACAGTCACTGCATATGTGACCAAAATATCTAGTATATTTGTGAAATTTATCACTGTCGATTAAAAGATTTTACTCCTATTTGAACTTTTATTTATCGTCATTGATAGGCAGTGTGGTCTTCAACATTATCTACGTGATATTTAGGTGCCCGTATTGGTGTTGTCGCAATTGATGGTCCAGATTGTCCATTTCCACATCTTATCACGTTTGATAGTTCAGGTGTTTTGTACCAAAGAATCATCATATATAGTAATTGCAACTGCCAATTTTCTTTTTTTGGGCTTTTCAACAGACAGTATATTATATAAATAATTGACGCGTTGGAAACTCAACAATCTTATTTATGTCTTACAAGACACCATTTAAGAAAATGCTTATTTGATGTCATAAGAAATTCTTATATGATGTACTGACATAGAAAATATGGAGTTGTTATCAAGAACATACATATATATATATATATATACTTATATATATATATATATATATATATATATATATATATATATATATATATATATATATATATATATATATATATATATATATATATATATATATATATATATATATATATATATTATATATATATATATATATATATATATATATATATATATATAGATATATATTATATATATATATATATATATATATATATATATATATATATATATATATATATATATATATATATATATATATATATATATATATATATATATACATATATATATATATATATATATATATATATATATATATATATATATATATCAGTTTCGTATTTGTTTGTGGAAGTTTTTAGAGAGCAAGTAATGTCCTATAACTGGCCAAACAAATTCATTTGGAAATTGTTGATGCAGGAATGCAATTAGACTAAGCAGGCAGCTGTCCCCAAGTAACTCATCTTTGTTGGCTACTTTTACTGTGGGATAATGAAGGCTTCCACCGTGAATACATACAGAGTTGAAGGGACCCAATTAAATTTAAGTAACACTTGCGTAGTTTAAAGCATATTTTTTGGTTTTTATTGGGTTTTACGCTACAGTTAGTTAGCATCGAAGATTGTGATGGTGCTGTTCTTCTAACATAATATTTTTTTCTTCTGCACTTTCATTTTTACTCCTTCTGATTCTCACCGTTCTTTAACAGCACAGTTCTTTGTTTTTCAGTGTCATTCTTCACACTTTCTGATACTCGCTTTTGCGTGTCTGCTAACAATTCTTTGTTTGTCCTTTTCATTTTTGAAACGTCCTGTTGCTTGTAATTCTCGCTGCTGATTATCTTCTAACTGCTAATTTCTTTGTTCTCGCGGTCGTATATCTTCTAGCCACACATTTCTCTGTTCTTCATTTTCATTTTGAATTTATACTGATACTCGCTTTGACACTTTCTGATACTCGCTTTAGCGTGTCTGCTAACAATTCTTTGTTTTTCCCTTTCATTTTTGACACGTCCTGTTGCTTTTAATTCTCGCTGCTGATTATCTTCTAATTGAAAATTTCTTTGTTCTCGCGGTCGTATATCTTTTTTTTTTTTTTATAAACTAAACCTCAACACAATTTTATTGAAACCTCTATAATATAAACTAAACCTCAACAAAGCTAAACCTCAACAAACTTTTACTAAAACACTAAACCCCTTTTCCACCTTCCAAAAATCCTTTTCAATCTAACCTAAACTCACTTACCCAAAAACAGCACCAAATTCCCTTTCAGACGCTCTAAAATAATCTCCCGGAAAAACCTATAGTATAAACTAAACCTCAACAAACTTTTACTAAAACACTAAACCCCTTTTCCACCTTCCAAAAATCCTCTTCAATATAACATAAACTCACTTACCCAAAAACAGCACCAAATTCCCTTTCACGCGCTCCAAAATAATCTCCCGGAAAAACCTTCTACCTTTAATTGCCCAAGCGCCTGCTACTGCCAACGCACCATCCGCTCTGTAGGCAATACTGCGCTATTATTTCACCTTTATTCTTCTTCCTCCACTGCAATTTACCTTGTTACCTGTATTCAACCGTGGAATAATATTTTTAAATAATCACTAGATACCTAATTTGGTCTATTTTTCCCAGAATAAAAATTACCTGTAATTACAAATCGGATATGGCGATCACTGGAGAGGTAACTGCATTTTTCCACCTTCACTCTGACTATGGAAAACACACAAACCAAGAGAAGCTTTTTTCAAAACACAGCTTATTCTCTTTCCAGCGTTGCCAGTTACTACCAAACATTTACTGATTACTAGCTTTAGCATTTCTGCTAGCATTCTTTGGTTTTCCCTTTCATTTTTGACACGTTTTATTGCTTGTAATTCTCGCTGCTGATCATCTTTTAACTGTAAATTTCTTTGTTCTCGCGGTCGTATATTTTCTAAACCCACATTTCTCTGTTCTTCATTTTCATTTTGATTTGTTCTGATCCTCATTGTCATATGTCTTGTAGCCGCATGTTTTGTTTGTTCTTCACTTTCGTTTTTGTGTTGTTGTGATTCTCGCTGCCACTTATCTTTTAACTGCATATTTCTATGCTCTTCAATTTCGTTTTTGACTTGTTCTAATTGTCGGTTTGGCTAATATTCTAATTACATATCTCTTTGATCTTTAATTTCGTTTATCGTTGCTTCGGCCATTTTTCAGTGCCTTTTACCTTAGTTGTTTGGATTGGTCTTGTCAGTTTTGATGGTATAGGTTGTTCATTATCGCCCGTCGTACATTTACATTTCTCAGCTCGTTCTCTGGGTCTTGTCTCATTCGATGGTCCAGTTTGTTCATTTTGAGCTTGCAGTTTTGTCCCCTTTTTTTTGAGCTCATTTTGTGCTTACCTTAATTTACCTTTGTGTCCCCTAGATATTATTAAAATGCCTCTTGTAATTTACATTCAACCCCCTGTAAAACCCCTGTGCAACCGAGCTCCCATTCAACTCAACCCCATTAAACTGAACCCTCATGTAAATCAGCCCCCGTGTAACTGAGCTCTCCTGCAACTCAATCCCATTTAAACCCTCGTGCAACTTTTCCAAAAATCCAACGAACCAAAATCAAACAGTTCGTGGTAATGAACGGTAAATAAGGAGCGACCCGGCTCAATAGTAACCGAAACTCTAAAAAATGGAATTTTGATACCAATAGATATATCAAAACAATAGACTTTTTATTCTGATTTTAAATATATAAATTTCATTAAGTTTAGTCTTACCTATCAAAGGTTAAGAGTCTGAGAAAGTTTTCCTGATTTTCGAAAAAAAACACCCTTTAAATGTCAAGTGATCTTAATGAATATCACCCCATCAGATTCAGCGTATGAGAGAACCCTACTGTACAGGTTTCAAGCTCCTATCTGCAAAAATGTGGAATTTTGTATGTTTTGCCAGAAGAAAAATCACGGATGCGTGTTTTTTTCCCCTAGGTCTGATAGCATCGACCTAGTGGTCATAGAATATTGAAAGAGGATTCATTCGAATGGAAATTAAAAATTCTAGTGTCCTTCTTAAGTGAGAGGACAACTAAGCCCCCTCCCCCCGCCTCTATTTTTCCAAAATCGTCCGATCAAAATTTTGAGATAGCCATTTTATTCATCATAGTTGAAAGGCCCAATAACTATGCCTTTGGGTATCATATGACCCCCTCCCCCCCACAGTCCCAGGGGAATGGTCTTTAAGTTATAAATTTGCCCATTGTTTACGCATAGTATTTGTTATTGAGACACATGCATATAATTTCGGGTGGGAGGGGCAAATTTTCTGCTGGGGGTTTTTCCGTGGGGGAATTTTCCATGGAGGGGGAAGTATCCAGGAAGCGAATTTGTCAGGGGAAAATTATACACTCCGGGAATTTGCCAGAATTCTTATACAAAATTCTTTTATATGTCTTGTTTTCTCTTTTTCGTCTCAATTTTACGCGTGGAGTGGTTAAGAGTAATTGTCCGGTGTAAATTTTCACCGGGATTGAGTTGTCTAGATGATATTTCGGTGGTGAGGGGGGTCTCTTCAACTTTTCATGTATTTTTCTGGTTTTAATTAAAAATTAAAACTATTGCTCAGACATCATCTTAATTTTTTTTTTTCAGTTTACATAATAACTATAGTAATCCTGAACTGAGAACTAAAATAAAAGAAAATTATCTTGTCGAAAGATAAACGTGCATAAATATTGCATAATAGAACTTAAATATTCCAGTTAGAGACATGCAAAAAACAAAACCAATTCAAAAATTTTCAAGTACATTTCTAGTTTTAATTAAAAAGTTAAAATTATTGCTCAGACAACATAAATATTTTTACAGTTTACATAATAACTTTAGCGATCCCGAACTGAAAACTAAAATACGTGTTTCTATAAATATTGCATTCTTTTATTACGTCTTATATGAGGTATTAAGTGAAACTAATTTTTAAATTTTCAGGTATTTTTCTAGTTTTAATTAAAAAATTAGAATAGTTGCAAAGACACCATAAATATTTTTGCAGTTTACATAATAACTTTAACGGTCTTGAACTGAAAACTAAAATAAATAAAATTATTTTGTTGAAAGATAAACGTGTATAAATATTACATTCACTTCTTACGTCTTATATGACGTATGAAACAAATGAAACAAATTTTAAAATTTTCAGGTATTTTTCTAGTTTTAATTAAAAAATTTAAATAATTGCACAGACACTATAAATATTTTTGCAGTTTACATAATAACTTTAGCGGTCTTGAACTGAGAACTAAAATAAATAAAATTATTTTGTTGATTCACTTCTTACGTCTTATATGACGCATTAAGCGAAACTAATTTTTAAATTTTCAGGTATTTTTCTAGTTTTAATTAAAAAATTAAAATAATTGCACAGACACCATAAATAGTTTTGCAGTTTATATAATAACTTTAGCGATCCTGAACTAAGAAATAGAATAAAGAAAAATAGTTTTTTTCTACGAAAATAAAGCACAGCGCTATAGAGATAACCACTTTAGGAGTTGAGCCTGCCAAAAAAAAATTGGCTCCAGGAGGCAAGCAGAACATTTCCTACTACAGAGCTATAGAAAAATAGAGTTTTTTGTAAAAAAAAAAAAATGTTTTTGAAATTATTTTTGTTAATTATGAAAGGTTTTTAAATACATCAATGTCCTTTAAAATGGGCCATTACACGGATTTCTATGATTTTCCAGTGCCCAGCTAGCTGAGGGGAAAAAAATGGAAAAATAAACCTCCTGTCGATGCGGAATATCGTGGTTTCAGCAAGTTTTCTTGATTTTCAAGCCAATATATCTGCCTTGTTTTTCAGAAAGGGACTGTAAGTTTCCTATATTTAGGGGCATTGAACAATGCGGTTCTAATAGTGTACTTTGTTTTCTGATTTGATTCTAGGTTTAGAAGTTAAGGACTATTTTATTTTTTACCATTGGGCGTGATCTAAGAATAGGAATAAGTGAAGGTGAAAAGGTGATGTTGGGTAACGGGAATATTGACCAAGGCACAGCTTCCCTCACCTAAATAGTATATGGTGTTAAAAGATGTTAAAGATGTTAAAAGTTGAATAGCTAAGGCCCAAGGTGTTTTTTCACAGTTGAAAAATGTTTGGAAAATTAGTAAGATAAATCTGCGAACAAAAATTAGAATATTGGAAGCTACAGTGATGACAGTGGTCAAGTAAATTTCTGAAGCGTGGGCGTTCCGAAAACATAGGAGAATTTGCTAGACGTTTTTCAAAGAAATTGCCTAAGGATTGTTTTGGGCTCCTGACTGACTGACCGTATTTCAAACAGTAAATTGTTCGATAAATATGGTTCTATCTCACTTTTTAGAGGTATAATGAGAGAAAGGTTAAGATTGCTAAGACGAGATCTGAGCATGAAGGATGGGGGATTGCCCAAGATCTTCCTTGTCAGGCAATCGCCTAGGGCCGAATGAATAGCAGGTTGTCCTCAAATGGGGAATCGGAGAATGCCTTAAGGAAAGATTTAAGGGAAATGGGAACTTCTCGGGACTGTGTAAAAAGGGGAGCTTTGAATAGATTGGCACTGAGGAGGAGTATGAGTAGCTGTGATGGCTTCAGGTAGATCAGTGTTTTACTGCGTTTTAGTGGTACAAGCAGTAGTAGTAGAATCGTTTAACTTCGCTAATTTTTTCATCTACGCTTTAAAACGATAATAACGACTGCAAGTATTTTCCCCCAGTTTGCACCGCGTAAAAATTAAAACAAATTAAACCTTTGTGGCTTTTTCAGCACTATCAGAGATCCAAGCAGTTCAAATCTTTTAATAATTTGAGGTCAAAAATGTGATATTTTGAGGTCATTTTATGAAGTAAGAAAAGTTTCACAAAAAATTATTTTATGTAGTCCCCTAATTTCCAAATAGTTTGCTGCTTCGTGGCATAATGAGTCACTTGAAATACCGAAACTGCTAATACTTAATCCCAAGATTAAAAATAACCAAAAAAACGAAATTGTACAATGAAATACGCTGAAACTAAAGCACAGAGATAAAATAAATGAGGAAATGAAAAAATAAGGCTAGTTACGAGAGCTGTATTTTAAAAGTGAAGGATTTTAATAGATTTATAAAAGCATAGTTTGATAACAGATTGTCAAACTATGCTGCAAAAATCGAAAGGACTGTTGCAAGTGAGAGAATAAGCTCTTTAATTTTTTTATTTCTGGGGGGCTCAGAACCCTCCCTCTTGAATACGTCACTTTCTGCTCTATCTGTAAGTTTTTATTCCCATTTTCTCGTTAGACATTAATATCGGTAGACTGTTATAAAGTTAAACTTTTACTTAGCACGCAAGCTTAGTTAGCTCATCAAAATCAACAAATCACTGCAAAACATAAGACAAATCACTGAAAAACATAACGCTAAATACAGACATACCAACAGAGCACCGATGGTACCAGAGGTACGTCGATGTGCCCCCCCCCCCCCTGGATGAATGCTTCTGCTTTATATTTTATATTTTTGTTTTGAGATTTCTATTATACAGCATTGGAAGTGCCGATTAGACCAGCTAAGCCCCCCCCCCCTCCTAAAATTCAGCCCCCCCTAAAATGGGCGCCAATGGCCACCGATAAATCGGTGCAGCTTCACGGTCTAGCACATATATAGTACACACACACACACATTTAAGACTTAGAAACAGATCATAGGTAGCACTGCTGAATGTGAAATGTTTTACACAAAAAATTGGATGACTCAAACTTTCGGAAAGAAATACAAGAAAAATACTGCTCACTAAATTTAAATCCAAACAGCATGAGAAAGTCATCTACAAGCTCATATCACAGTGTCAGAAGTCCATCTGTTAATGCTAATCTTGTATTTCAAACCTCTCCTCTCCCAGTCCCATCAACCTCGAGGTATGTTAATTGTTTAGATAGAGGATGACCTAGGTAGGCTACAACTGCTTTTGCAAGGATCTTGCAAATGATTTCACAAACTTTCTAAAGACTAGTTTTTCTGAAAGGGTTAGGGTACTACTTCTTTAGTAGCCGAAATGGTGTAAGTGCAGGGTTGGTCAACTACAAAAGGACACATTTTAAGAAAACAATTCTTACTTCATAATATGCAGAATAATCCTAGTTAATATATTTTGCAGGGGAAGAACCTTTATCTTCACTATATTCCTTGTATTTCCAGTTTTTCAATCACATTTTTAAATATTTGTCATCTACTCTATCTTGAAAATGATTTAGGCTATAAACAGACCCAAGTGCTATTAGTAAATTTTTACCAAATCATATTATTGACTTGCAAATAAAGTGAATATATGACTCCTGAGGGAAATTAAATTTTGAGCCCTTAGAGAGACTAAACTTCAAATAACTTAAGGTTTAAAAATAAATCTCTAGAAAAACTGTCTTGTGAGACAAAATTGACATTTGTAGCTGATTAAAGAAGGGTTATTAGTATTTTAATCAGCCTTGGTAGTAAAATAGTATTTTGATAACAATTTTGCAGGAATTTCAAAAAGACCCCTCAAAATTGATGTTAATGTTTTCTCTGATTATGCTAAATTATGTGTACAAATACTTGTCTAATTTAGCTTTGAAGAAAGTGAATACAGTACTTGATGGCTTTTCTTGTGTTCTTTCCAAAAATAGTAATTGCTTTTGTGGAGAATTCCTTTTTAAGCCTTAATGAGGTGATGACTCAGAAGTTTTTGCTCTGCATGATATTTATTACAACTTAAGTTTTTTTTTGGGAGTGCTCTTGATACTAAATGCCTAAGGAATTTCCTGACAGATGGAATTTGTCAATGCCCTAACAGTTGTTGAAACTTGCTATAGAAATATATTAAGCAACCCTATGAGCATCTTCAATGACATAGCAGAAGATGCATTTGACTTAGACATGAAAATTAACCCCTCTAAATCCATGATAATGCCAATATGCTTCCTTAAATCCTCACCCTGTTTTCTTAATCCTATCCCTTCTGAAATTTCTGTGTCCTCCTTTAAATTACTTGGCATCACCATTTCTTCTAGGGATATCCATATTAAAGATAATATTCATAGAGCTAATGCATCTATCTCTGTCCTTAAGGTCCTGAATAAATATGGAGTTCCTCCTTCCCATTCTTTAAACATTTTGTACTTCCTTTGTCTGCCCTCATATTGAATATGCTTGTCCAGTTTGGCACCCTGGTATCTTCATGGAATAATCAGAAAAAAACTGAATCCATCCAAAAAGAGCCTGTGAGCAATTTTCAAAGAATGCAAGCTTCTATACTCTCTTCTTTAAAAAAAAGCTAGATACATTTAAGCACATGAGAGTTATGTTCTGTCTCTTTTTTTTTGCAAAAAGTGTACTAACAAACCCTTTCATAGAAAATATTTCCCTCAAAAGACACTCCTTACCCAGATTCCAACCACCTCAGGTCAGGTTGTTTCTGAACATAATCCTTTCTTTTACCCCATTTGCTGCTTTACTTCCAGATATTAAAAAAATACTTTGTCCCCTTCATTACAGAAAAAATCAACAAAACTTTCTGCTAATTCCCCTTTCTAATTATTTTTGTTAAGTTTAACGAGTTTTTATCCTTTTTAACTTATTGTGATGTTTCCTAGTTTAATTTATTGACTTAAGATTGATTTTTTTCATTCTGATTTTTTGCTTTGGGCCTTTTTTTGCCAGTTTTTCCTTAATTTTTATGTATTCTATTTAATAACCTTTTTTTCTATTTATTGACTTTAAGCTACTGCTTAAAGTCAATTAAAGACTTAGAGTCAAATTGTAATTTGTATCTATTTGCTTTTGTCTTATTTTTTAATGCTGTTAATGACTCTTTTTAATTTATTGGTTTTATCAGTTTAATTTTATGGCCCCTATATGCATATACATGTTTTTGAATTTTTATGATTTTTTTTTTTTTTTTGTGGGTGATGATTTTGATATAATACAGTATGCTCTTTTGCCATTTTTAAGCAAATTAACTTCTTAAACTTACTTTTGATGTTTGTCTGTTATTTGTTTTAATTCCAAAATATAAATTCTGCCCAGTCAAGCTTGTGATCTTGTCTTATCTAAAAGGCTGGTAGAAATAAAAGGGTGCTTCCAGTGTAAATTATGTTGTGAGATAAAACTGCAAGATTACAAGAATCATATAATTTCTCAATATAGGCTACTATCTGAGCAGCTTGAGGAACTTTCTGAGCAGCTTCTGAATTTACAGATGTATTCACGGGCATGAGCCATTTAAGGGTAATTGTCTTTATTGTTCCCGCTCAATTTTCAAAACTGATCTTACAGATCTTGGTAACGCCACTGCTTTTATCTTGTCAATAGCAAACCCGGTATGAGACTATTGACAGAAACATAATTAGTCTTTGACACCTGGGTTCTTTTTTGTTAATCCAGTTTAACACAGGAGAAAAAACAAAAGTAAAAGCACATTAGATTCTATGAAGATCAAATTAGATGAGCAGGTTAGGATATGTAGAAGAAAATATAACCACTGCTGAACTAAAAATTGTATTTTTTTGCATATGAAATTAATCTTGATTGGGTCACTTTGGGAAAAAAAGAGCATGGGAGGGGGCCAAGTTGCCCTCCCAATTTTTTGGTCACTTAAAAAGAGCGCTAGAACTTTTAATTTCCATTCAAATGAGCCCTCTTACAATATTCTAGGACTACTGGATCAATACAATCACCCCTGGAAAAAAAAACAAATAAACATGCATCCATGATCTTTCTTCTGACAAAAAATACAAAATTCCACATTTTTGCAGATAGGAGCTTGAAACCTCTATAGCAGGGTTCTCTGATACACTCAATCTGATGGTGTGATTTTCATTAGAGTTCTACGACTTTTAGGGGTTGTTTCCCCCTTTTTTCTAAAATAAGTCAAATTTTCTCAGACGCGTAACTTTTGATATATATTTGAAATCAGCATAAAAATCTGATTCTTCTGATGCATCTATTGGTATCAAAATTCTGTTTTTTAGAGTTTTGGTTACTATTGAGCTGGGTTGCTCCTTGCTTACAGTTTGTTACCACAAACTGTCTGACAGTGGGTAAAGTTCATAACTTCCAGCCCTTCCCCTGGAAACTGTGGGGGATTAAGTCATCCTAAAAGATATATTTATTAGATTTTTGACTATGCTAAACAAAATTGCTATCTCAAAATTTTTATTGGGTGACTTTGGGAAAAGAATGAGCATGGGAGGGGGCCAAGTTGCCCTCCAATTTTTTGGTTACTTAAAAAGGGCACTAGAACTTTTAATTTCCGTTCAAATGAGCCCTCTTACGATATTCTAGGACTACTGGATCGATTTGATCACCCTTGGGGAAATAAAAAAAAGAAAGAAAAAAAAACAAATAAACACTCATCTGTGATCTTTCTTCTGACAAAAATACAAAATTCCGCGTTTTTGCAAATAGGAGCTTGAAACTTCTGCAACAGGGTTTTCTGATACGCTGAATCCGATGGTGTGATTTTCATTAAAGTTCTATGACTTTTGGGGGGTTTTCCCCTCTGTTTTTGAAAATAAGGCAAATTTTCTCAGGCGCGTAACTTTTGATGAATATAACTAAACTTAATAAAACTTATATATTTGAAATCAGCATAAAATTTGATTCTATTGATGTATCTATGGGCATCAAAATTCCAGTTTTTAGAGTTTTGGTTACTATTGAGCCGGGTTGCTCCTTACTTACAGTTTGTCACCACAAACTGTTTGATATCAAAAGAATCGGCTTATTATGCTGATTACAAATATAAAGTTTTATTAAGTTTTGTGCTACCTACCAAAGGCTACAAGCCTGAGAAAAATTGCCTGATTTTTGAAAAAGAGGGAAAATACCCCCTAAAAGTCAAAGAATCCTATTGAAAATCACACCACCAGATTCAGCGTATTAGAGGATCCTACTGTAAAAGTTTCAAGCAGGGTGCTACCACTTTGAATAACCGTCATAAGCATCAAAAGTCATAACATCCAAAAGGAAAATCCGTCAGAACCACCAACCATCACAACATCCAAAAAATTTATAAGTTTATATAAGAGCAATAAGTATATAATAGTTTAGAAACAAATTTCAGCTATATTTGCACATCAGGGGGTGGGGGTAAAGCATAGCATATATTAAATACTTAAATACCCAACCTAACCTAGGTACCTTTTCCCCCTTAAACCCCCAAAAAGTATAGTTTTAAATTTTGGATTGTGTGACGGTTGGTGGTTCTGACAGATTATTTTGTCGATGTTATGATGGATTTTGTGGATGTTATGGCGTTGGATGTCCTGAAGGTTGGATGTTATTACGCCTTTCCGTTTCAAACTCCTGTCTGAAAAAATGTAGAATTTCGTATTTTTTTACCAGAAGAATGATCACAGATGCCTGTTGTTTTTTTTCCAGGGGTGATCGTATCAACCCAGTGATTCTAGAATGTCAGGAGAGAGTTCACTGGAACAGAAATTAAAAGTTCTAGTGCCCTTTTTAAGTTACCAAGAAGATTGGAGAGCAACTAGACCCCTCCCATGCCCCTTTTTTTCTAAAACCTGCGATTCAATATTTGAGAGCGCCATTTTGTTCAGCATAGTTGAAAGGCCCAATAAATATCCTTTGCAGTTAACATAACCCCAGCAGCCCCTGGGGAAAGGTCTTTAAGTTAAAAATTTTGCCCATTGTTTATGTATAGTATTTGTTACTGGGAAGTATGCATACATTTTTAGGATGGGGGAGGGGAGAATTTTCTGCTGGGATAACTTTCCAAGGGTAGAATTTTCCATGTGGAAGGAAGTTCGGGGGGGGGGTGAACTTTAAAGGGGAAATTTTATCATGGGGGACTTTCCTGTAATTCATGTACGAAATTATTTTTATATGTCTTGTTTTAGCTTTACCGACTCAATTTTACCCACGGAGATGTTGAGGGTAATTATCCTGGTTAAATTTTCACCGGGATTTAATTGTCTATAGGATATTTTCGTGGGGAGGGGATTTTTCCATGTAGATTTAGCCAGATTTTCTGGCATTATTTAAAAAATGATCAGAAATTAAGTAAAAAAATAAATATTCATTTATTTATTTGTTTATGCATGTATGTATTTTTAAATTTTTCCCCCACAATGGCTCCATATTTTTGTTTTAAAATTGGCACCCTGGGATATTTTGCCTGAAAAAAAACATCTAGATGGGTCACAAGTTTGAGAAATTTTTTAAGAGCCCTAATTTCAAAAAAGAATTCATATGAGTAATGTCATATCTATGAACATATTTCAAAAGCACAAATACGTCATTTCTGCGTCAGGAGCTGTTCTTTCATTTTTAGTATCTATGGTGCATGTAAAAATACACAAAAGCATGGCTAAGTATAAAATATCAAATGTAATGATTCTATTTACAAAGGATATTTCCAGCAGTTTGATAATATCTCAAGGACATAAACATAAATTAACTATTGCTCAAAATGAACAAACTAGAGCATCAAATGAGACAAGATCAAGAGGACGACCTTAAAAAACGTAAATCTGCAATCTGTGAAAATGAACATTCTAGACCATCAAATGTGACATGACTAATCCAAGCAGCTAAGGCAAAGGGTATTGAAAAAAATATCTGATGTATTGATAAAGAAAATGAATAAAAAAATATGTTGTTAGAATACTGGCAAAAAAGACAATTATGAGTCGAAAACGAAATTTAAGAAAAAAGAAATAAGCGTTAATAGTTAAATGGCAGCAAAAATTACAACAACTCAAAAACGAAACTGAAATATAAAGAAATGCATGGTTAAAAGATAAGCAGCAGTGGAAATTGCAACGAGTCAAAAACGAAAGTGATGCGGTCACTGAAAAAAAATTCTAAAGTAATGATGAACGAAATTGAAGAACAAAGACATATGCGATTAAAAGATAAGCGGCAGCAAGACTTACAGCAAGGGAAAAAAGTGAAGTACAAAAAATCTGGTTACAAGACACACTACAATGGAAATCAGGACGAATCAAAAATTAAAGTGAAGAACAAAGAAATATGTGGCTAAAAGATATGTAACAGTGGAGATATTGGAAGAAATATTGCAAGACACAAAAAACTATGCCAAAGGTTACATGAAAATGTCCAGGATAATGTAAATCAGCGTGCTGCTTCACTGGAGCAACAGCCTTGGATATGAGACAAGTGACAATGAAAATCGATATATATAAAAGCCTGTCTATCACATCACAAGTAAATAATTGTGAAACACATGCAAAAAGTCAAGGATGATGTAAATCAACCTCCTGCTTCACTGTAGCAACAGCATCGGATATGAGACAAGTGACAATGAAAATGGTGGAAAGAAAAAGATGGAATATCGAGTGGCTTTCCACTCTCTGAAATCATGTACACCAGGCAGTGCTTACCAAGCATGGTGGGAGTGTGCAAAGAACGGCGGACCTGTGAGAGCTATACCAAGAGTGTTGGAACTATGCCAAGCACGGTGGATATGGGACAAGCCTGGTAAAAGGACGCAACTTTGATCATCACAGCAAGCTGGGAATGTACATTACACACTTACTAATTACAATTAAAGAGCTGTAATAATCACATCACTGTCACATCACATCAAAAATACAAGTACATCAAAATGCATCACATAAAATACATCAAACACAAAGATTCATTTATTCCAAATCAAACCAATATATTTCTTCAAAACTGCTGTTTTCATGCGCTGAATGACTTGTGGATTCTTTGTTGTCTCGTGATCCCTTCTGTGTATTTTTCTTGTTGTCCACGTCAACCAGACTTGACCTTCTTTTCTTCCCTCTTTTGGTTTCTTGAGACGAGCTTGGCTCTCTGGTGTTCATATCCTCTGAGACCATAGGCTCTCTGATTTCCATTTTCCTTACCAACCTCGAGTCTAAAATTTCAGGTAGTAAGGATTCATTCCAGAAAGCTTCAAGCTTTGGAAATACTTTCGCCCAGTATTCTTTTGACCAGTGAACTGTAATTATTTCCCAGTCATCAATGGAGTTAAAAACTATTAAGTGGCATATCTTTCTATCTAGTATCTCGAGTTGGCCTTGTATCTGGGAAAAATACCTATGATTTTTTTTTAACTGAAGACCTTCACTGGATAATTCAATAAAAAATCCTTTGACTAGATTTTTGGACTGAGCAGCATCAAAAATGGTTTTGAATTCTGGTATATTATGTACAGTTTTTATTGCTATAGGTGTGCCATCAGAGAGCAATCCATCTACAGATGCACCAAGATATTGATGCTGTGGATGCACACTAAGTCCTATTTCATCCCCCTTTATGACATTTAAGTTGAATTTCTTTTCATACGCTTCTAGAGCAACTACTTCTAAATCCAAACCCTTTTTCATAAGGGCAGAGCAGAATCTAGGTCCCAAATCTCGAATTTGCTTAACAATTGGGGCAACTCTAGTGCTATTTTTTCTAGTTGCAATTCTATGAAAATAACTGCTTGTTATTCTCCTAGATCTCTCTTCAACCCAGTTCTCATTTTTTGATTGCCCCTTGCTATTATAAAACAAACAGCTAATACTGGCACTATCCAATTTTAAATGTTGCTTAGTACATTTTTGTCTGGCCGAGCTTATTTCATCAGAAGTCATATCTGGCTTATTGCAGTTTGGTCCATAGTCCCGATCGCCAAAGTTGTTATTTCTGTTTTTTAACTTAGCAAAATGTTTTCCTCCAAGAGAACTATAATAACTGGTCAAATTACGTTTAGATCTTAAGCGATGTTCTGCTGTTTTTTTTGCAATACTTTTTCGTCAAGCAAGAAGGACTGGACCTAAAAATATTTTTCCAAGCTAATTGATGCCATTTCGGACCTGAATTATAAGCAAGGCTGGCTCCATTTACTCTTGCTTGGTATGAACCTCCCTTAGACCAGCTTATTTGCTTTCCCCCAATGAACTTTGCAACAACTGACATGTAGCTTTCAGCAAAGTTTGTAGTTGCGTCATTTCAGAGCTGCTCTGATTTTCGACACACAACCTCTACCCCTGTCATAACATCCTCAAACACGTGCATGGGCAGAGTATTTCACCGACTTTCTATTTTGTCATTAATGAATTTAGGGCAACTGGAATCGCATTTTGTGTGGTTTCCAAAAACATGGTACGGACCTCTTTTTAACAGGTTCTTCAATTCTTCCGCTGTTCCATTATTTTCGGAATTTATTTTGATCGAACCCCTTAAATTTTTGGTCAATTGCTGGATAATTCCTCTGGGAAGAAATTTGGTGTACAAACCTTTCTTATTTTTGCACAAGTTATATAGATGCGTTGTATAGTTCTTTGTGACGTGATTGGCACATTCATCTTTCCGTATGTTTGAACCGTAAGAGACACACTGTTTTAGCTTATAAAAAGCACTTGAATCACCATCACCAATAAACTCTAAAAACTGTAATCCATGCATCTCTTCACTGGAACAAAAGCCTTCAACTAGAATGTCTGTTTCCATGCTCTTCGAATTTCCGTTATAGTTCAGAAAGCAGAAATGGTCTTTAGGACTTACTTTAGAGTTTGCAGAAGAAAAACACATATAACAGTATTTATTTTTTATGCCAACATATAACAGTTTTTTCGTAAATGCATCTATGATAACTGCAACACATCCTTTGGCTGAATAATCATGCCCTTTGCTACGCTTATTCCACCCTCCATCACATATCACTTTTGTCCAGTATGAGTCCTCTTTATACCTATCTTCATGAATGGCTAATTGTAAGGCCTCTCGTCCATTTTCTCACAAAATTTCCGACAAACTATTCATCCAAGCATTACCCAGCTGTCTTTCAATACGGGAATAAACTATTTGCGACATTGGCTTCACTCCAAGCACTCCGAAGAGTTCACACAGTGTAGAATATCCACCTCCAGTGCCCATGGCTCTCCAAACGGCCTTCAAATTCAAGGCAACCTTTTAAAATTGAGTCTTTTTTTGAGAAAGTAACCTGTTTACTTTCTGTAGTAAAGCTTGAAAGATATTCTTTTACACTTGTTACTGGACATTCTGGTTCATTTTTAATCCTCTTTTCCCATTTACACTTTTTACATTTAACTTTCAGTTCAGTTTGCAGGCCTTTCTTTTCTAATTGTTTTATTATCAAATTTTCATATGATAGTCTACAACTAATCTTGTGTGTGAATATAGAAGCTACTTCACTGAGGAAATGTCTTAGATTTACAATGCAATTTCCATCTGAAATTCCAGATAAGTCAATATCAGTAAATGTTGCTGACCCATCAATACCAGAAGAACCTCCACCGCTTCCCAAATTCTGTGCTTTGTTTAGTTTAGGATTTACTGAAAGTTCTTCTGTAATTTCAGATGAGGTTGAAAAATCATCTTTTTGTTCTCCAAGCTGTACCTTCCTAAAAATAAAAAATGAAACATAAAAAGGAATGCTGGTTGATAAACCCATCATTCACAACATATATACACATAAGGGAAGTAATTATTGATGTATTGGAAACACTACTATTACCAACAACTCACCACAGCACTAAGTCACCTGAGGCCAACACAGCTGCACACGCTCCCAATCCATCTTATTCTATTCAAAGCCCCCTTTTTACACCCTCCTTGGAAGTTCCCATTTCCCTTAAATCTTTCTTTATGACATCATTCCACTCCAACCACAGACGACCTGCTTTCCGTTTAGCCCTAGGTGGTTGGCCAAAAAGAAAAAGTCTTCAGCAGTCTGTCATCTCTCATCCGCAGAACGTGCCCTAGCCATCTCAAACTTTCTCTCATTATAGTCTTAGAAAGGGGGATTGGACCACACTGGGACAAATCCGGATTGACTACTCCCTCTTAATTTATTAACATGTCAATACAACATTTTATTATCATGCCGTCTAGCTGCATCTTCCAGATCCTCGGCAATTTTATCCAAGGTCTCCATTTCACACCTCCTGAGTTCATATTTTATGCTTTCTCCAATTTCATTACATTTTTTATTTTCATATGATCCATTGGAAGTGCTCTATTTTATACAGCTCATAAGGATAGACATAACTTTACAAATCTCAGGAATAGCTCAGGGATAGATTTTTGTTTGTTCCGTTTAGAAACTACTATAAAAAAAAGCCGAAGTAAAGCTTATTGCATATCATTATATACCAGAACTCCAGTGTCAAGGCCCTGGGATGTCTTCTTCATAGCTTCACAAGTCTGATAGCTGGAAACCAGGCGCTAGAAAGGCCCCCTACTCCCCCTCCTCGCCCAAAAAACAAAGCTAAAAAACTTTCAAGCAAGTTTGCTTCCTCTATTGGATATCCTGGAGGCAAGTAGTTAATCTTCCTCCAAATCATAAAACATCCTTTCACCTGAAACAGAAATTTCTATTGTTTGTGTAGAGCTGGTAAGATTTTTCTGCATCCTTCTCCATAAAATTACATTGTTTGTGCCTGGGAAGCCTAATGTGAATTTGTCTCCTAACCAAAAAGTTTTTTTCCATAAATTTTAGATTGAAGGGGATGTAAACCCAGAACCCATCGGAAGCAATTTTAAAAGCTTCGGGACTTACCGGTATTTTAAATTCAGCCACCTTCTGTTTATATTTTCCTTCCTCATGGCTCAAAGGTCTTTTTGACAGTTTCTATCCGAAAGTCATAATGATATACAGAACAGAGTCCAATCAAAATTGCGGGCTTTCTTCCTATTGGCTGACGAAATAACGCTACCAAGCGGGAAACAGTGGGAAAATAAAGTAAAAATCGAGCAATTTTTTTATTTGTATTTTTTTTGCTTTTGTATTTAATTTAGTTTGTGATAGACATCAGACACTTTCTGTAATCATTGTAGATTATAAAATCTGCATACTGTCCAAAATTCTAGCCTTTGGAGCAGATTTCATGCCTTATAGCAAGAAAATAATGAAAATTAAAAATAATTTTTTGCTCAAAAAAAAAAAAAATAATAATTCTGTAACCAACATTTTTTTTTTTAAATACCAGTAGAATCAACTGCAAAAATATCTACTTTCATTTCCCATCTACTAAATTTTTATTCAACAAACTAAAATAACTTGTTTTCTTTTTTTCGTCAAAAGATAACAAATATATAGAAAAAGTGAAACCAACATTATTTTACTTTCTAACTCGGGAGTCGTCAAAAAAAAAATCAGCGCAAAATCACTTATATCACAGCAGTTATTCTCGATTTCCTAGCATAGGGAAAAATAGCATTAGCCACTAATAAAGACGATTAGCCTTAAACAAAATTTGCATAACTGCCAAACACATAAATTTTACCTGATTTATTTTACATAGTTAAAGAATTATTGTATCACTATCAGAATATCAGGAAGAAAAAAAAGGTTTGCAACAACTAAGGCTAGAATGACTGCTGAATGAACTGATCCAGCATACAAACTGATTACTTAATTTACTTGTGGCTTACTTTTGTGCAATGCCAGGGCTTAGCTCATTTTTCTGGCAAGTAAGGAAATATTTGCACTGAACAAGGGATCATTTTTAACCAAGTTTATCTATAGCTTACACTTAAGCCATCATAAATAGCAACAAAGACCACACTGCCTTTCCATCATAAACAATAAATTGAACAAGTAAGGCAAGTCATCATCACCCATGCCAGGAAATTTCTTTGGGGTGGCAAATGCTGCTAGGAACATAGATTTCAGCAATTTTAAATGGCAATATTTTTCTTTTTCTAATTATATGAGGTACTTCATTGTATTTAAACAAATGTATGTTATATATTTTTCAATAAGAAAATACTGTTGTAGAGGTTGTGATAGCTTCAGTTATGTAGAAGATCAAAAGTCCCACAGAATTTCCATCCATTCAAACAATAATACTCCTTTTCATCCAACCAAAATTCTTTAGTAGTAATATTAACAAGGACTTTCCATCAAAATTACTGTTCATTGCCAATTTTTAAATATACTCAAGTTTATCCAAAATTGAAATTGCAAATTTAACCA
Organism: Artemia sinica; assembly: GCA_027921565.1. NCBI lineage: Eukaryota > Metazoa > Arthropoda > Branchiopoda > Anostraca > Artemiidae > Artemia > Artemia sinica. Next base: position 53,806,512 of record CM051269.1, read on the forward strand.
TAGGATGGTACTAATCAACATACAATTATTGATTTACACATTTTAAAAGCAATTAAACAGGGAAAGGGACTGGTAACTCAAATCGTATCTTGATTAGGCCTGGGTATGATTTGGAAAACAATCAGAAATTAAATAAAAAAGGGCTTTTCAACTGAAAGCAAGGAACAGATTTGGAACTGATTTTAACAGATTATTCTTTTTATGAAGAGGGTTGTCTCCTCCTTAGCTCCTTACTCTTTACTATGAAGTTTGGCTTTTTCCAAATTTTTAAAGAAAATTTGCAATTGGAAAAAAAAAGATTTTTCAAAGCACTAAAAAACTTTTGTTTAATGAGCAAGGTGCTGAGAGGGGGGGGCCCTGTTTATGCAGAGTAATTTATATTTGTTTTAAGTTTTAAACTTGCTCCTTACTTAGTTAAAAATCTTTTCTATTTGTTTAATTACATTTCATGAAACTGTAAAGTTATATGAATACAGTCGTTTTGGTAATGCAGAAAAAACTATCAATATATCAATGATCTCTGTTTGGATTTTGATGGGTGATCAAACAGTTTGTGGTAACAAACTGTATGTAAGGAGCAACCCAGCTCAAAAGTAACCAAAACTAAAAAACCGAATTCTTTCAAAATATTGAAAGATTTTGCTCATTATGTTGAATCCAAATATATAAGTTTCATTAAGTTTAGTCTTACCCATCAAAAGCTACAAGCCAGAGAAAATTTGTCTGACTTATGAAAAATGGGGAATGACCCCCTTGAAATCATAGAATTCTAATGAAAATCACACCATCAGATTCATCATATCAAAAAACTATTGTAGAGGTTTCAAGCTCACATCTGTGAAAGTGTAGAATTTTGTAATTTTTGCCAGAAGAAAACAATGGATGCATCATTTTTTTTCCAGGGGTGATTGTATTGATCCAGTGGATTTAGAACGTCGGGAGAGGGCTCATTCTAACATAAATTAAAAGTCCTAGTGCCCTTTTTAAGTGATAAAAAATGGAGGGCAACTAGGCCCCCTCCCACGCCACTTTTTCCCAAAATCATCCGATCTAAATTTTGAGATAGCTTTTTTTGTTCAGCATAGTTGAAAGGCCCAATAACTATGTCTTTGGAGATAAAATAACCCCCTAAAGCCCCTGGGGAAAGGTTTTAAGTTAAAAAATTTGCCCATTGTTTTATTGGTTATTGGGAAGTATGCATACATTTTTTGGGTGAGGACAAATTTTCTGCTGGGAGAATTTTCCATGGAGAGGGAAGTTTCCAGGAGATGAACTTTTCAGGGGAGAATTTTACACTGGGTGAATTTGCCAGAATTCATATACAAAATTTCTCTACATGTCTTGCTTTCTTTTTACTGTTTCAATTTTACACATGGAGATGTTAAGGGTAATTGTCTGGAATAAATTTTTGCCAGTTGAATTGTCCAGAGGATGTTTCTATGGGTAGGAGGATTTTTCCGTGGAAGTACAGCCAGGAATCCTGGCGTTATTTAAAAAACTATCAGAAATAAAAAAAGAAGTTTTTTTCAACTGAAAGTAAGGAGCAACATTAAAGCTTAAAACGAGCAGAAATTATTACATATATGAGGGGGCTGCCCCCTCCTCAACATCTCACTCTTTACACTAAAGTTTAAATTTTATCCCAATTCTTTTAAAACAAATCCTGAAACACAAGGGTTATCACAGTGACAACTAGATAAATACAAACACTCCTAGAAAAAAAATTATAATAAAATACAAAAATTGTATCCATTCAAGGGGGACATACAAAAATTCCCAGTATTCTGTTTAGGGCATTCTGTTCATTATTGGACTTATATTTTTCTTATTAAGGGTCAAAATCTATTGGCAGGCAGCCAACAATGGGGCAACACACATTTTTTCCATGTTTTTTGCCTATTCTGCTCTCTTTCTTTTGATTTCATTATAATTACTTTATATTCCCAAATTTCCCGGGGGGGGGGGTATGGCCTTAAGTTAAATTGAAAGGTATATTGAAAACATTTGGTAAAGTCTTTTGGATAAAAAATGATAAACTTCTGTTTATTTTGTGTTTTAACTACTCAGATGCCAGTGGTGCCAATTCATATAAATATAGGAGGGTAGGATGGAAAAATATATTTTTCAAAATGGGGGGGGATATATTAGCAATTTTTCTTCCTTTTTTTAAATTTCTTTGACAGTTAAAAACAGTGTTTAAAAAAACACAAAAAAAATAACGTGAAAATATCTCAAGAAATATGTTTGCATAAATACTGCCCCTGGGAAGTGCAGAGTAGGAATATAAGAGAGAGGAGGAATATTTCATTTAAAAATGTTTCATTGGAAATATTGAAACAAACAGAAATGTCTCTCAACCACCTTAGATTTTGAAAAATGCATTATCCTCCCCCTAAATATCTACAAGTTGACATCACTGCCAGCTAAACACTGCCAGCTAAACTGCCAGCTGAGAGTTTCAAATTAAGAAAGAGTTCCAAATTGAAAAGGAAAAGAAGCCAGGGTAAAAATTTAGTAAAAAATGAGCTAAAACACCCATCACCCAACAGTTTAAGAAGGTTTAGCTTTTCTTTGAAGGGGTAGTTGTCTTTGGGAATCAACAAATTGGTCATGTTTGAATTTCTACGGATGAAGCAGTGTTGTCAAAGTTTGAGCAATCACCTTTGCTTTTTTGTAAAAAAATGTGGCAACACTGACAACGATTACATGGCGCTAAAAACTGTTTAAACGATCCAAAATAAATCTCTCTGCTTCCTCTGCTTCAAAAAATGAAATCAGCAACAGTCCTTGTTACATTCTTGGGTGCTTTCAGGTGTATAGGGGTAGCAGGGGATCAGTGGCCCCCTAAAAGCAAGAAAACACTGAAAGAATTTATAAATAGAAGAAAACAAGAAATCATCTTTAAATTCCGGTAAAAAAAAGCCCTTTGCAGCACATAGTTTACCCAGGAAAATTTGATGATTGCATTTAAAATAACCTTGTTTTAAAATAACTGGCTTCAGAGCCAGAAATAATATTAGACAGAGCAGGGAATTTTTTGAATACACCCCACAACCTGATGCAAATCTATGGATGGTGCTAGGCATATCCCCCCTCCTACGGAAAGTTCCCCTCGTGTAAACACCCTCCACTAGAAAATCTCCCCCCCACCTTCTGCAGAAAATTTCTCTCTGGAAAGATTCCTCCACTTGCAAAATTAAGCAGCCAAAGGGGAAGTATGACAAATAAAAATCATTAAGAAACTAAGAATTTCGGTTTATTCTACATATGTTCCAAAATATAGGCTGAATACATGGTGCAGAATACCCTATAATATTTATTTTAACATTTTTATTTCTTTCGTTTTTTTTGTGTTTTTGGGTTTGAGCTATCATAGCAGGGTGAAATAAGAGCTGAAGCAAAAAAAAGATTAAAATATGAAGTTAATGACAGCTATAGAAGGGTTGTCCTATGATGGTAGTACACAGAGCTAATAGGCTGGACCAAAGAATTGTGAGCAATTACTTCCTATTGGCCTTGTCTGGTACTGAAAACTGAAGCAGGTGAGGCCATTCACCCTTTGTGGTCAAGATTGCTTCCCCTAGTCATACATCTGAAGGTTTTCCCCTCCGAAGTACCTTTAAGGGTTTTTTCTTAAGCACTTACCCACTCTCCCTGCAAAATGACACTATGCCTCTCTTTCATAATAGCTGATTTGCACTGACATATCATTGTATATAATTCATGAAACATGAAGCAAATTGGTTGAGAAAATGACACTTTAAAATATACATCAGAAATATCTTTCTCTAATTAGGAGGAAGTTATCATGTTGCAGCACCGTTTTTCAGGCTTAGTCTAAATGAAGGGAGATAGGAGATCAATTCGTATCCCCACTGCCATATCCTTTCTAATATTTATGTAAAGGCTTTTAGAGAGTTGACATCTTGGGCAGTGAACTGGACTTTTTAGGTATCTGGCAGCCCCCCTCACCCTGTCTGCACAACAAACCGCCATGTTTATTTCATAATTACTGATTTGTTCTTTCATATCATTATATATGATTTTATGAAACATTTAGTAAATTAGGTTTAATTAAATAAAACTTTAAAATAAATATCAGAAACATTTTTCTCTGATAAGGAGGGAGGTATCACCCCACATCACCCTTACTCATGCTTAGTGTGTTTGAAGGGAGATGAGGGATTAATTTTAAGCCCCTTCTTCCATACCCGTTCTTATGTTTATCCAAAGGCTCATGGGTAGTTAAACCATTGGGGCATTGAAACACACTAGATTGTGGCAATAGTTGATGTGTAATTATACATACTTCAACATAATTTTACAAAAATTAAGTTAATTAACAAAGTAAAATAATTCATCACTGGCAATATTCTATCATTGCTTATAGTAAAGAGGCATAAGGGTTGAATGCATTCTTATCATTTTTCCCAGAGCCACTTCATATGAATTGGGTGGTCATACAAACTCCAGAGAGGTCTTATTCAATTGGAAATTGAAAGTTCTTGTGTTCTTTTAAGAGTCAAATGTGATCAAAGGGCAACCAGCTCCCTTCCCATGTTTTTTTTCTAAAGAGATCTGATCAAAATTTTGACATAATCTTTTTTTCAAAATAGTCCAAAGGTCAAATAACCATGGTTCCAGGGTAGATATACCCCCCTCCCATAGCCCCCTGGGGAAAGGCTGCAAGTTATCCAAGATGCCAATGTTTGTGTCTAAGGTGGTTTTTTTTTTTTGTAAAAAGGGGCATGTTTGATCCTGAGTCTCCAAAAAGACTAAGAGTATTAAGGTGAAACTTCAAGTAATTTTGATAGGGATGTCAAACAAAATCAAAACACTATATGCATGTTTGCTGTCAAAAGGATGTATCAGAAATGTCTAAAGAATGGCTGAGGGTATCAAGTTGAAACTTTTAGGGCATGTGGAGGGGACCTCAACATGCCCTAACACACCCTCACCATCATTTTGAATGCCCTCCCCTCAAGATTGAATAAAACTTTTGAAAAAGCTATTTTGTACAAAATAGTCAAAAGATCTAATAATGATGCCCATAGGGATGCCATGTACCCTACAGCCTTGGGACAGATAGTAAATTATGTAATTTGACCATTGTTTACATTTTGGATTTATCACTGCGAAAGGTAAGTTGAAACTTTCAGGGGGCACTGAAAAGTAGTTGGAGGACAACCAGCTCTTCTTCCATACTCCTTTTAGCTGCCCTCCCCCCAAAGACCTGCAATCGAAATTTTGAAATAACCATCTTGTTCAAAATAGTCTAAAGGGAAAATAACTGTGCCTCTGGGTATGATGTAACCTCAGCACCCACTGGAGTAAGGACTGTAAGTTATGTAAGTTGCCTGTTGTTCATATATAAGGTTTAGGCTATTATTGGGAATATGGGGCATATTTGATCCTGGGTCTCCAAAAAGGCTTAGGAAACCAAGGTGAAACTTTCAGGAAAGGCTGAGGGGGATGTCAAACAAAATGAAAACACAATAGCTGCAGGATGGTTGCCAAAAGAGTGTATCAGCAATATCTAAGGTACAGCTAAGGGCATTCAATTCAACTCTCAGGAGATGTTTGACAAGTGATTGGTGGCAAGCAGGTTCCTTTGTCCTTTTTAGATGCTCCTTTTTAACGTAGGGAGCTAAGAGAGGAAACGAAATAATAAATGAAAAATAAAACCAAAAAAAGGGTAAGAAAACGAGGATTTTATCAGCCAGTGGTTAAAATATGAAAACGAAAAACAAACAAATATTTCGACAAGGACCTCCGCCAAGTCGTCCTCAGTGCTAAACAAAAAAAAAGAGAAAAAAAAAACAACAAGAATCTAACCTTTTGGAGTTTACTGCACCAGATCCGAACAGACACTGAATGAAGACCTAGCCGAAACCAATGAAAAAAGGGATTTACCAAAGAGATTGGACAAGAATGTTTTGCCTTGCAATACTTTTTGCTCTTCTGCAAATTCGGTTTTCATTAGATATGTTAATAGGTTCTCTTAAATTTGATTGGGTGCAAATATCAATTGAGTCTTTTAGTATTAAATTATAAATTGGGCTTAATGAAAGATCTCCCGTGTTTCTGTTTACAGCCAAATTTCTGTTTATATATATTTTTTTTATCTCAATTACCTCTTTAAAAGATTTCGGTAGGTCATTTACAGTAGATATTAGAGGATATTTGAGGAGGCAATTTTAATATCTACTGTAAATGGCCTACCACAATCTTTTAAAGATGTAATTGAGATAAAAAAAAATATATAAACAGAAATTTGGCTGTAAATAGAGACACCAGAGATATTTCATTAAGCCCAATTTATAATTTAATACTAAAAGACTCTTTGGATATTTAGCATCCCTGTCAACATTCCCTGAAATTTCACCTTACCAATGATAAATCCCTTTCCCATGACAAATCATGTACATGAACAATGGGAGAAGCTCCATAATTCACAACTCTTGCCCTGGGGACTCTGGAGGATTTACATCCCTGGAGGCACAGTTATTACAGCTCTTGACTATTATAAACAAAGTACTTTTTCAAAATTTTGATCAGCATTGGGGAGAGGCCTCCAAATAGGGCAACTGGGGAAAATCTCACTACCCTCTAATAACTTTCAAACATCCCCCTGAACATGCCCTGAAAGTTTCAACTTAATATCCTAAGCCACTCCTGAAATATTGCTTTTCCTCCCATTTGACAGCCACCAAGCACAGTGTGTTCTGATTTTGTTCTATATTCCCCTCAATATTTCCTAAAACTATTTGCAACTAAAAGTAGTTGGAGTTGCAAGGTAGGTCCAGTCAGAGAAGCTAGTAGCTGCAGTTTCACGTAGTCATAGTCAGAGTCACAGGTGGTCACAGTTCTAAGTAGTCACCATTACAAGTAATCTTAGTTGCACTTGCAGTAGGTATTGGTCCTGAAAGTTTCAAGTTAATACCCTTACATATTCCTAATATATTACAGATATTCTTTTTTGATAACCTGGATACATGAAGTGTCTTTGATTTATTTCAACATCCCCCTCAGCATTCCCAGAAATGTCACCTCAATACCCTTAGCCTTTTCAGACACACCCGGGATCATACGCTCCGCCTTTCTCAATCATAAATTCTGCATGAAAAAAATGGACAAAATATACCTTGAGACTATTTTGAATAAAATGTTTTTTTTAGATTTCTGTAAGTGTTAAAAAGGAAATACTTCCTAAGACCACTCTGGCTATACATGACGTATGAAGCTAAGAGAGGAAAGGAAATAATAAATTAAAAATAAAACCAAAAAAGGGTAAGAAAACGAGGATTTTGTCAGCCAGTGATAAAATATGAAAATGAAAAACAAGCAGATATTTCGACAAGGACCTCTGCCAAGTCGTCCTCAGTGCTAAAAGAAGAGAGAAAAAAACAACAACAAGAATCTAACCTTTTGGAGTTTACTGCACCAGATCCGAACAGACACTAAATGAAAGACCTAGCCGAAATCAAAGAAAAAAGGGATTTACCAAAGAGATTGGGCAAGAATGTTTTGCCTCACAATACTTTTTGCTCTTCTGCAATTTCGGTTTTTATTAGATATGTTAATAGCTTCTCTTAAATTTGATTGGGTGCAAATATCCAAAGAGTCTTTTAGTATTAAATTATAAATTGGGCTTAATGAAATATCTCTGGTGTCTCTATTTACAGCCAAATTTCTGTTTATATATTTTTTTTTATCTCAATTACATCTTTAAAAGATTGTGGTAGGCCATTTACAGTAGATATTAAAAATGCCTCCTCAAATATCCTCTAATATCTACTGTAAATGACCTACCGAAATCTTTTAAAGAGGTAATTGAGATAAAAAAAAATATATATAAACAGAAATTTGGCTGTAAACAGAAACACGGGAGATCTTTCATTAAGCCCAATTTATAATTTAATACTAAAAGACTCAATTGATATTTGCACCCAATCAAATTTAAGAGAACCTATTAACATATCTAATGAAAACCGAATTTGCAGAAGAGCAAAAAGTATTGCAAGGCAAAACATTCTTGTCCAATCTCTTTAGTAAATCCCTTTTTTCATTGGTTTCGGCTAGGTCTTCATTCAGTGTCTGTTCGGATCTGGTGCAGTAAACTCCAAAAGGTTAGATTCTTGTTGTTTTTTTTTTCTCTTTTTTTTTTGTTTAGCACTGAGGACGACTTGGCGGAGGTCCTTGTCGAAATATTTGTTTGTTTTTCGTTTTCATATTTTAACCACTGGCTGATAAAATCCTCGTTTTCTTACCCTTTTTTTGGTTTTATTTTTCATTTATTATTTCGTTTCCTCTCTTAGCTCCCTACGTTAAAAAGGAGCATCTAAAAAGGACAAAGGAACCTGCTTGCCACCAATCACTTGTCAAACATCTCCTGAGAGTTGAATTGAATGCCCTTAGCTGTACCTTAGATATTGCTGATACACTCTTTTGGCAACCATCCTGCAGCTATTGTGTTTTCATTTTGTTTGACATCCCCCTCAGCCTTTCCTGAAAGTTTCACCTTGGTTTCCTAAGCCTTTTTGGAGACCCAGGATCAAATATGCCCCATATTCCCAATAATAGCCTAAACCTTATATATGAACAACAGGCAACTTACATAACTTACAGTCCTTACTCCAGTGGGTGCTGAGGTTATATCATACCCAGAGGCACAGTTATTTTCCCTTTAGACTATTTTGAACAAGATGGTTATTTCAAAATTTCGATTGCAGGTCTTTGGGGGGAGGGCAGCTAAAAGGAGTATGGAAGAAGAGCTGGTTGTCCTCCAACTACTTTTCAGTGCCCCCTGAAAGTTTCAACTTACCTTTCGCAGTGATAAATCCAAAATGTAAACAATGGTCAAATTACATAATTTACTATCTGTCCCAAGGCTGTAGGGTACATGGCATCCCTATGGGCATCATTATTAGATCTTTTGACTATTTTGTACAAAATAGCTTTTTCAAAAATTTTATTCAATCTTGAGGGGAGGGCATTCAAAATGATGGTGAGGGTGTGTTAGGGCATGTTGAGGTCCCCTCCACATGCCCTAAAAGTTTCAACTTGATACCCTCAGCCATTCTTTAGACATTTCTGATACATCCTTTTGACAGCAAACATGCATATAGTGTTTTGATTTTGTTTGACATCCCTATCAAAATTACTTGAAGTTTCACCTTAATACTCTTAGTCTTTTTGGAGACTCAGGATCAAACATGCCCCTTTTTACAAAAAAAAAAAAAAAACACCTTAGACACAAACATTGGCATCTTGGATAACTTGCAGCCTTTCCCCAGGGGGCTATGGGAGGGGGGGTATATCTACCCTGGAACCATGGTTATTTGACCTTTGGACTATTTTGAAAAAAAGATTATGTCAAAATTTTGATCAGATCTCTTTAGAAAAAAAACATGGGAAGGGAGCTGGTTGCCCTTTGATCACATTTGACTCTTAAAAAGAACACAAGAACTTTCAATTTCCAATTGAATAAGACCTCTCTGGAGTTTGTATGACCACCCAATTCATATGAAGTGGCTCTGGGAAAAAATGATAAGAATGCATTCAACCCTTATGCCTCTTTACTATAAGCAATGATAGAATATTGCCAGTGATGAATTATTTTACTTTGTTAATTAACTTAATTTTTTGTAAAATTATGTTGAAGTATGTATAATTACACATCAACTATTGCCACAATCTAGTGTGTTTCAATGCCCCAATGGTTTAACTACCCATGAGCCTTTGGATAAACATAAGAACGGGTATGGAAGAAGGGGCTTAAAATTAATCCCTCATCTCCCTTCAAACACACTAAGCATGAGTAAGGGTGATGTGGGGTGATACCTCCCTCCTTATCAGAGAAAAATGTTTCTGATATTTATTTTAAAGTTTTATTTAATTAAACCTAATTTACTAAATGTTTCATAAAATCATATATAATGATATGAAAGAACAAATCAGTAATTATGAAATAAACATGGCGGTTTGTTGTGCAGACAGGGTGAGGGGGGCTGCCAGATACCTAAAAAGTCCAGTTCACTGCCCAAGATGTCAACTCTCTAAAAGCCTTTACATAAATATTAGAAAGGATATGGCAGTGGGGATACGAATTGATCTCCTATCTCCCTTCATTTAGACTAAGCCTGAAAAACGGTGCTGCAACATGATAACTTCCTCCTAATTAGAGAAAGATATTTCTGATGTATATTTTAAAGTGTCATTTTCTCAACCAATTTGCTTCATGTTTCATGAATTATATACAATGATATGTCAGTGCAAATCAGCTATTATGAAAGAGAGGCATAGTGTCATTTTGCAGGGAGAGTGGGTAAGTGCTTAAGAAAAAACCCTTAAAGGTACTTCGGAGGGGAAAACCTTCAGATGTATGACTAGGGGAAGCAATCTTGACCACAAAGGGTGAATGGCCTCACCTGCTTCAGTTTTCAGTACCAGACAAGGCCAATAGGAAGTAATTGCTCACAATTCTTTGGTCCAGCCTATTAGCTCTGTGTACTACCATCATAGGACAACCCTTCTATAGCTGTCATTAACTTCATATTTTAATCTTTTTTTTGCTTCAGCTCTTATTTCACCCTGCTATGATAGCTCAAACCCAAAAACACAAAAAAAACGAAAGAAATAAAAATGTTAAAATAAATATTATAGGGTATTCTGCACCATGTATTCAGCCTTTATTTTGGAACATATGTAGAATAAACCGAAATTCTTAGTTTCTTAATGATTTTTATTTGTCATACTTCCCCTTTGGCTGCTTAATTTTGCAAGTGGAGGAATCTTTCCAGAGAGAAATTTTCTGCAGAAGGTGGGGGGGAGATTTTCTAGTGGAGGGTGTTTACACGAGGGGAACTTTCCGTAGGAGGGGGGATATGCCTAGCACCATCCATAGATTTGCATCAGGTTGTGGGGTGTATTCAAAAAATTCCCTGCTCTGTCTAATATTATTTCTGGCTCTGAAGCCAGTTATTTTAAAACAAGGTTATTTTAAATGCAATCATCAAATTTTCCTGGGTAAACTATGTGCTGCAAAGGGCTTTTTTTTACCGGAATTTAAAGATGATTTCTTGTTTTCTTCTATTTATAAATTCTTTCAGTGTTTTCTTGCTTTTAGGGGGCCACTGATCCCCTGCTACCCCTATACACCTGAAAGCACCCAAGAATGTAACAAGGACTGTTGCTGATTTCATTTTTTGAAGCAGAGGAAGCAGAGAGATTTATTTTGGATCGTTTAAACAGTTTTTAGCGCCATGTAATCGTTGTCAGTGTTGCCACATTTTTTTACAAAAAAGCAAAGGTGATTGCTCAAACTTTGACAACACTGCTTCATCCGTAGAAATTCAAACATGACCAATTTGTTGATTCCCAAAGACAACTACCCCTTCAAAGAAAAGCTAAACCTTCTTAAACTGTTGGGTGATGGGTGTTTTAGCTCATTTTTTACTAAATTTTTACCCTGGCTTCTTTTCCTTTTCAATTTGGAACTCTTTCTTAATTTGAAACTCTCAGCTGGCAGTTTAGCTGGCAGTGTTTAGCTGGCAGTGATGTCAACTTGTAGATATTTAGGGGGAGGATAATGCATTTTTCAAAATCTAAGGTGGTTGAGAGACATTTCTGTTTGTTTCAATATTTCCAATGAAACATTTTTAAATGAAATATTCCTCCTCTCTCTTATATTCCTACTCTGCACTTCCCAGGGGCAGTATTTATGCAAACATATTTCTTGAGATATTTTCACGTTATTTTTTTTGTGTTTTTTTAAACACTGTTTTTAACTGTCAAAGAAATTTAAAAAAAGGAAGAAAAATTGCTAATATATCCCCCCCCCATTTTGAAAAATATATTTTTCCATCCTACCCTCCTATATTTATATGAATTGGCACCACTGGCATCTGAGTAGTTAAAACACAAAATAAACAGAAGTTTATCATTTTTTATCCAAAAGACTTTACCAAATGTTTTCAATATACCTTTCAATTTAACTTAAGGCCATACCCCCCCCCCCCCGGGAAATTTGGGAATATAAAGTAATTATAATGAAATCAAAAGAAAGAGAGCAGAATAGGCAAAAAACATGGAAAAAATGTGTGTTGCCCCATTGTTGGCTGCCTGCCAATAGATTTTGACCCTTAATAAGAAAAATATAAGTCCAATAATGAACAGAATGCCCTAAACAGAATACTGGGAATTTTTGTATGTCCCCCTTGAATGGATACAATTTTTGTATTTTATTATAATTTTTTTTCTAGGAGTGTTTGTATTTATCTAGTTGTCACTGTGATAACCCTTGTGTTTCAGGATTTGTTTTAAAAGAATTGGGATAAAATTTAAACTTTAGTGTAAAGAGTGAGATGTTGAGGAGGGGGCAGCCCCCTCATATATGTAATAATTTCTGCTCGTTTTAAGCTTTAATGTTGCTCCTTACTTTCAGTTGAAAAAAACTTCTTTTTTTTATTTCTGATAGTTTTTTAAATAACGCCAGGATTCCTGGCTGTACTTCCACGGAAAAATCCTCCTACCCATAGAAACATCCTCTGGACAATTCAACTGGCAAAAATTTATTCCAGACAATTACCCTTAACATCTCCATGTGTAAAATTGAAACATTAAAAAGAAAGCAAGACATGTAGAGAAATTTTGTATATGAATTCTGGCAAATTCATCCAGTGTAAAATTCTCCCCTGAAAAGTTCATCTCCTGGAAACTTCCCTCTCCATGGAAAATTCTCCCAGCAGAAAATTTGTCCTCACCCAAAAAATGTATGCATACTTCCCAATAACCAATAAAACAATGGGCAAATTTTTTAACTTAAAACCTTTCCCCAGGGGCTTTAGGGGGTTATTTTATCTCCAAAGACATAGTTATTGGGCCTTTCAACTATGCTGAACAAAAAAAAGCTATCTCAAAATTTAGATCGGATGATTTTGGGAAAAAGTGGCGTGGGAGGGGGCCTAGTTGCCCTCCATTTTTTATCACTTAAAAAGGGCACTAGGACTTTTAATTTCTGTTAGAATGAGCCCTCTCCCGACGTTCTAAATCCACTGGATCAATACAATCACCCCTGGAAAAAAAATGATGCATCCATGGTTTTCTTCTGGCAAAAATTACAAAATTCTACACTTTCACAGATGTGAGCTTGAAACCTCTACAATAGTTTTTTGATATGATGAATCTGATGGTGTGATTTTCATTAGAATTCTATGATTTCAAGGGGGTCATTCCCCATTTTTCATAAGTCAGACAAATTTTCTCTGGCTTGTAGCTTTTGATGGGTAAGACTAAACTTAATGAAACTTATATATTTGGATTCAACATAATGAGCAAAATCTTTCAATATTTTGAAAGAATTCGGTTTTTTAGTTTTGGTTACTTTTGAGCTGGGTTGCTCCTTACATACAGTTTGTTACCACAAACTGTTTGATCACCCATCAAAATCCAAACAGAGATCATTGATATATTGATAGTTTTTTCTGCATTACCAAAACGACTGTATTCATATAACTTTACAGTTTCATGAAATGTAATTAAACAAATAGAAAAGATTTTTAACTAAGTAAGGAGCAAGTTTAAAACTTAAAACAAATATAAATTACTCTGCATAAACAGGGACCCCCCCCCTCTCAGCACCTTGCTCATTAAACAAAAGTTTTTTAGTGCTTTGAAAAATCTTTTTTTTTTCAATTGCAAATTTTGTTTAAAAATTTGGAAAAAGCCAAACTTCATAGTAAAGAGTAAGGAGCTAAGGAGGAGACAACCCTCTTCATAAAAAGAATAATCTGTTAAAATCAGTTCCAAATCTGTTCCTTGCTTTCAGTTGAAAAGCCCTTTTTTATTTAATTTCTGATTGTTTTCCAAATCATACCCAGGCCTTCTTTTTGTCAGAATATTTTTGAGCCTGGGGGTCGTCGGTTAAGTTTGTTTCGTCAAAATTGATTATATTACCTGGCGGGATGCCGTCTAATTCCTTTTCAAGGTGGTCAAAGTAATTGTTGAGCACTTCAGGTCCGATCTGCGCTCTTTTGCGCTTTATATTGCTTGCAAATCGTTCTGTTAACTCATCATGTCTGCCGATGAAACTCTTTGTTCACTCTTCTCTGGCAGATTGTCTTTAAATCGCTTCACTTTCTTCCCAGCCCTGTCCAAATATGCCTTCACTAGATAGCAGAGGCCACTGCAGTCAAGAGGAAAGCCTGCCTCTGACATGGTAATCACAGTATGAACAAAATAACTTTCTTCTTGGGCAGACAGCTCTGTTGGGCCGCCAATTTTACCAGTATGCTGCTTATGAAGTTTGTTCATCTGGGTGCTTCGGGGTATTTTATACTTTTTAGCTGCACCTGCGTGTTGTCATACGGGTGTGCTGTATAACGCGTAATGCTTTTTCAAATGTCTCTGCACTATAGTCAACATACCTCCGACGTCCTGGCTGTCTTTTGTGCTTGCGTGGCATCTTCAGCTCTTAACATACAAAGAAAAGGCAAATATTAGCTAAAGTTTTTATTGGTACAAAGTTACCCAATATTGACATTTGAGAAAATCTGGAAATGGTCATTTCCAGATTTTCTTCTCTCACTGGTCGTCATTCAGTGATAGGATTGATTTCTTTGAGTTCTTTGCTGACAGGATGTCCAGGAACACGCTGACCTAAAAAAAAATTAGCGCCAGTGAATTGAAAAGTCCAGAGCTGATGCAATTTGTAGAAGGAAGTAAAATTTGCCAAAATTTCACTTGTAACAAATTTTTTTTTTAAGTCAAACAACTGGAGGAAAATCAAAGATAACTGGTGTAAGACTTTACCTGATGAACCTTCTTGCTTGAGAAAAAAAAAACTGGAACTGCAACTTCTCAGATTTTGGAACCCAAGGCATTCAAATCTTTTTTTTTCAGCTTTGGTCCAAAGTTACCTCCTTGGTCCAAAGTCTCCTCAGTTTACGCTGTCTCAAAATTTTGATTGGATGTGTTTGAGGAAGTAGTGGGCGTGAGAGGGGGGTAGTTGTCCTCCAATTACTTTCGACTATTAAAAAGGGCACTAGCCCTTTCAATTTCCAATTGAGTGAGCCCTTTTTGAAGTTTCTATGACAACGCTATCTATAAAAACCTTATATGCCACCAGGGCATAACTTACAACCCTTTCCCTGAGGGGTGGGGAGGGGGGGTTGTCATCCTCAAAGACATAATTTCCAGAACTTTCAATTACTTGGAACAAAATTGCTGTCTCAAAATTTTGATTGGATGTGTTTGGGCAAGTGGCGGGCGTGACAGTGGGGTTAGTTTCCCTCCAATCACTTTCGACTATTAAAAAGGGTACATCCCTTTGAATTTTCAATCGAATGAGCCCTTTCTGAAGTTTCTACAGCAACGCTTTCTATAAAAAACCTTATATGCCCCCAGGGTATAACTTACAACCCTTGCCCTGAGGGCCGTGGGGGGAGTGTCCTCCTCAAAGACATAATTTCCAGATCTTTAACCTACGTTGAACAATATGGCTATCTCAAATTTTGATTGGATGTGTTTAGGGAAATGGTGGGCGTGGAAGGGGTGTTAGTTGCCTTGCAATCACTTTCGGCTATTAAAAAGGGCACAATCCCTTCCAATTTCCAATCGAATGAGCCTTTTTTGAACTTTCTACGACGACTCCTTTGATACGAAGTGCCCTGGTCTAAAACCAAAAAAAAAAAATACATTGTGCCAACATCGTTCTTTTCTTAGGCAGCGCTATTGCACTACCTATGATAGAGAAATTTATATATCAAACATAGAGAAGTTGAAAAACCGTCTATTTAGGTCACACAAACCACCGATATATCAAGTCTAGAAGCTTTGCCATATCACTTATAAAGAAGTTTAAAAATCATCCAGAGAAGTGTTTTCTCGTCAGCTGTAGTAAATGTGACTTTTTTTTTAATTTATGCTCAAATATTAAATCTCTGAAGGTTACTGACCTAACTCAGCTACGTATCTTTGAAATATTCAAGAAAATTTTAATTGGAAAGCAATTGTTTTCTCTAGTTTCTGGTTCTCTAGTTTCTAGGTCTGAAACCTTTTTGTCCCAATTTAAGCTGTATTTTCTCTACTTCTTATGATGCAAATACAGCTCTGACAATATGATTTATAGATAGTAATATTTATGGCTTAGTCTTTCATGGAATATGGATGACCCTTTAGAGCAGGGAGTTGGGCAGACCACTCGCTCTGCGTCTCGTCAATGTTTGTGTCAGAGAAAAACCTCTCTAATTTTTAGTGTTCTTTCGGCTGTTATTTAGGCTTCAACTTTTTAGGTATGGATGTTTTTCGGCATCTGCTAAACGATATAAGTTCTTAAGAAGGCTGTTGAAATTTCATCAAATGGATTTCGAATTTGCATTTTGGCAGACTATTAATCTATTTATTTCACCGCAAAAAGTTTACAGAAACTTTCTGTATCGAAAACGTAAGTATTTGGTTATATTTTATACAAAAAAATGTCTAAATTTAGAAATAGTCTTTTGAGGAACTTTTATAGTCAAACACACCTATCGTAAGTAGTAACATAAAGCCTTAATTTTTCAATGTCTTAGCAAAGTGGTTAGTGCACTAGACTTGAGACCCTTAGTCCGTGAAGACAGGGGTTCGAGTCGTCGTGTCGCTGGTTATTTGGTCTGTGGCTTGACTCTCTAAGTCTCAGCCAGAGTCGACTGAGCTTTAAATGGGTACCTGGAGAAATCTGGGGGAGGTATACAGGAAAGGTGTGTGAAAGCACAGGATGGCTTTCCCCTTCCCATTGCACTTCCTGGCTGAAGGGCCATGAAACGGAGATCAGAATCAACGGTAGGGATTGTAAAATCCAATGACTCTTTCTTTGCCTTTTCTTCACCTTACCTTCCTGCTTCCATTGTTTATTATTAGTGCTCCTACTTATTCTCAATAAAATAAAATCATCTCCTCTTCCTGAGCTATTGTACTCCCCTCCCCTTCTCCCTAACGTACTATGGAAAAAAAAACACCTTAAGTGTACCATTCTCTTTTGATCTCACCCAACCCGCCCATAGGAAATGTTAAGAGAGGTGGTGAAACAACCCCTCCTCCTTAGTATTGGACCCGTATCCAGATTCTAGTTTTTTAATCACGTTTTGATCGCATCTATAATACATACAGAATTTAAGAGAGAAAAACGGGTATAACTTAAGTAAAGCAGAGGAACAAAAAAAAAAAAAAACAACAGACTTTAAATAATAAAAATCCGAATATTCCGACTCCACATGTGGGAGCCTTTATCTACGGAAAAAAAATATTTGCAAAAAAAAATCCATTGCATGTATAATACATAGGTTTTCTTTGAACTGTTGCCATGTATAACCTTAAGTTGTCTTTGACCTGTTTTCCGTTCGGAGAAGGTCAAATCTTAAGTTTTCCTTTCTCTGGCCTATGTAGTTCAAATGATCTTGACCTTGTAATTTCATTCATGGGTGATGACCTGGTATTCTATGTCAATTCTTTCAATTAAATACAGTATTTCATTTTTTCTAGATCTCATTGCCGATCAGAAATTATACGAGACACAATTTGGTCATTTTTTGACAATCCTTTGTCATCAATCCTTTGTCCTTTGTCATCAAACCAGAGACAATCCTTTGTCATTTTTGTGTGCTTATTCAGGCTTTTATAGTGATTGCAGTATTTTGGAGGTTATTTTAGTTTTATGTTTGTTTTTCCTCGTTGATAAAGGCTCCCGGACGTGGAGTCAAAATATTCTGATTTTTATTATTTAAAGTTTTTTTTTTTCACTGTCTCATTTAAATGTTACCAGTTTTTCTGTCTCTCAAATTCTGTAAATGAAAAAGCAGCGAGGTCTAAGAAATTATATCTGTAATACATAAATATTATTTTGTTACTACATAACTATTTTCTTTTGATTTTTTACTATTTTACTATTATTTTACATATCACTATTTTGCTTTCTCTTATTACTATCTTACTACTATCCTACTTTTATTTGTTTTTATTAATATTGTACTGTTTTTTTTACTATTTTGTCTATTATTATTTTAGCTGCTATTATTACTTTTTTACTATTATATTACTCTGATTTTCTTTTCTTTATTTTCTTACTATTTTCTTTAGCTCATACATAGAAATGTTCAACTATTTTATTTGTTAAATATTTCTTTCCTTTATAGAGAGCAAGTCCCAGTTTGCACGAGATGATCCAGCCTTCCTTGTCTTATTAGGTGTATGGATATGTAGTGAGTATGATCTAACTTTTTAATTTTTGTAAAAAAAAAAAAAAAATGTAAAAAAAATATTATTACTTTAAATTTGTTCTCAATTGAAATTTGTGCAATGTAAACTTTATTAGTTATATTATAAACTATTATAATAGTTACAGTTTGTTAGTTATAATATAAACTATTAGTTCAGACCTAATTTTACAAATAACAAGAATACCATTACAAGAATGGCACATTAAGCTTATATTACCATTATATAAGCTTATATTACCATTACAGAATTTTGTTTGCTGCACACAGTAATCGAATATCAAAGATCTATAAGGATAAGCATGTCATTAAAATAATTGCACATTAAGCATATCATTGTGATAAGCTTATATCACGTTGTGATATGCTTATCGAATCCATTGATTCGATCAAATGTGACCTTACTCCACTTGTCGCAAACGTTCACCACATCCCTTTGAACTGGCCTCAATTGGTTGGGGTAGGGAAGTAATTTCGAGATTATTTGTTTGTTTTTTTTGCTTTGTTTATAGGCATTTTTTAATTTAGCATATTTTGGTCCTTTTGTGTTTCCGTTGGTAAAGGCTTTTAAGGGAAGCTGAAATATTTTATAATTAAAATATTTTTATAATTTTCAGGTCGTTTTAATGGCTCAGTAATTTTACTGAGCATTTTAATGTTATAAATAATTGACATTTTAATGTTATAAAATAAAAAAAATTCACACATTCATGCAATGGCTTACCTTTGTAAATATTAAAAAAGAAAATGATACAAATGTAAAGGCAATCTTTGACATTAATTTTCATGTCGTTTTAATGGCTCAGTAATTTTACTGAGCATTTTAATGTTATAAATAACTGACATTTTAATGTTATAAATTACTGACATTTTAATGTTATAAAAGAAAAAAATTCACACATTCATGCAATGGCTTACCTTTGTAAATGTTAAAAAAGAAAATGATACAAATGTAAAGGCAATCTTTGACATTATTCCATTTTGAAGACACCGATTTTTCTTGAAAATCGTCAGTTTCTCTGATCTTCCCTGAAAAACGATTTTCCCTAATTTCCCCTGAAAACCAATTTTTTCTTAATTATTACTAAAGGAGCCTGAAGTGCCTGCAACATTTAAACTTCTAAAAATAAATAGAATTCTACGATTTATAAAAATCATTGCTTCTGACCTAAAAAGTTGATTAGAAATTTCAGCTTCCATTCTTATGAATATCCGAAATTATCTGAGGGGAATATGTTTGGGGGAGCATATTCCACGGCTGGAAAATGTCTGCTACAAACAAGTTGACTGTTTTGATGGCTCGGATGAGCTTAATTGTACCAGGAAAGAAGAGGGAGAACCGAAGGGGAAATCTTTGGTGATTGTTACCCCAGTCAGAAGGCACAGAGGAACATAAATCAACCACTGAAATATTTTCTTGGAATTTTGCACATTACAAAACTATTGTTTTAAAAATGGTATTTTACTTGGATAAAATATACTTTTTTTCTTCTTTTTTGTACATGCCAGTAAAGGGTGATTTAGGTACCAATGACATCAAAATAAAAACATTTTTATGCCTCCCTAGACCCATATTAGGTCTAGTCATACCCGAATACCGGGATTTTGTAAGATTTCAAAAATGACAAAGTTCTTAGGCAGATTCAAATTTTTTCAAAGTTGCCGCATTGAACCGTTTAAATAAATAAGCAAATGCAATTCGAAATTTGGCAACGCTTTTCGTTGGTAAAAATTTTAAACAATAACAATCTGTTGTCCCAAAAACAACCTTCAAAGAAAAGCTACATCTTCTTAAACTGTTGGTGTCATACGTTTTAGTTTATTTAGTGATGATTTATCATCCACGTTTCTTTTTTTTCAAAATTTGACACCCAATACTACCAAAAGCTGCATAGCTGCATATGATGGAATTTTTCTTTGAAAATTGAATTCTCCATTTTTCCTTGTTTTTCAGAATATAAATGTTTGTATCCACTTTTGTATACATTTGTATGTTTGTATCCACTTTTGTATACATTTGTATGTTTGTATCCACTTTTCTATACATTTGTATGTTTGTATCTACTTTTGTATACGTTTGTGTTTGTATACATTTGTATGTTTGTAAGAGAAACTAAAGAATAAACTAAGTATCATGGCTTTAAACCATGTCGTTACAGAACAGAAAGAGAGACGTTTCAATTTAGTAAGAGATAATAGTTATTATGACAGGGCTGGGTCTATGGGGAGGGCTAGAGGGGGCAATCGCCCTGGAATGAAAAAACAAGCCTAAATTAAACAATTTTTGGCAAAAATTGTAATATTTGCAGCATAGATGGTGCTGCGGGGGGGGGGGACAAAGTCTACTTTTATATACATTTGTATACATATGCATTTGTATTAAAACCCATCTGGGTTTTAATCTTTCCGGTAAATGTTGTAAATTAAACTGTTTTAAAAAATCAGTTTTTGTCATTCCGTAATTTTCTTTTGGTCTATTCAGTTTTCACTTCACCAATACAAACTATCAAATTCATTTCCACTGTCTTTGGAACTTTGAAACTTAAATCAGGCAGAAATTTGTAAACAGTAAAATGTAGTGGCCACCACCTATTAAAAGCCTCTGCTGAATTCCCTAGAAAATAATTCGCCTTATCTTAAACCACATACGGAATTAGCATGTGAGAAATAAATTTTGGTCAAACGATTTGTCAAACGTCAAAATCAAATTTGTCAAAATCAGATTTGTCAAACGCTCAGTTTTTAATGTTAGTATTTTAATTAGGGGTCACTTCCATCGTAGCATGGGCGTAATTTCAACATTTCAACTTGGTTGGGAGTAAGAGTGGGTTCGTATGCGGTGGGTGGGGCTGGGGGGTATGGGATACCCTTCAGGGGAAGGGGGCTTCCGGGAGTCCTCCCGCAGAAAATTTATGAAACTACAAGTCTAAACGTTTTTTTAAGCTGTTCAAAAACTCATTTTAAACCTCTTATTTTCAATTAATAAAGTCGTATGGACTGGACGTCGTAATGACATTCTGAATCCTGAATTCTATTAAGAACTCTGTCTCTTTTAGTTTTGAAAAAAAATTGTTTGCATGATTTTTTTTTTTTTTAATAAAGCAGCTAACCAAGTCAAAATTAGGTGTTTTTTGCCTACTAGCCCTTGTAACGGTTTTCAAAATCTGTTCATACGACTTAAACACTACTTAATACGAAGATTAATTATTTTACATAACTTTACTGAACCCACAATATTTCAATTGAAGTACAAAGAACATCAAAATAAAAATATTTTTTTGGTCCCTGGACTCATCTTAGATTTATATATATATATATATATATATATATATATTATATATATATATATATATATAATATATATATATATATATATATATATATATATATATATATATATATATATATATATATATATATGTATATATATATATATTATAATATTTCAATTGAAGTACAAAGAACATCAAAATAAAAATATTTTTTTGGTCCCTGGACTCATCTTAGATTTATATATATATATATATATATATATATATATATATATATATATATATATATATATATATATATATATATATATATATATATATATATATGTATATATATGTATATATATATATATTATATATATATATATATATATATATATATATATATATATACATATATATATATATATATATATATATATATATATATATATATATATATATATATTATATATATATATATATATATATATAATATATATATATATATATATATATATATATATATATATATCTATATATATATCATATATATATATATATATATTATATATAATATATATATATATATATATATATATATATATATATATATATTATGTATATATAGGTATATAAAGGTTTATTAAGGACCTTTACACAAAGGGCATTAGTTTTATTCATAGACTACTTGAAAACTACGATATTGTTAGATTACTTTTGTTTGTTTAGATTGTTTCAAATTTGATTATTACGACTTAGATTGCTTCAAAATTGAAAGTTTTTATGAAGCATCATATTTTTGTCAGTGTTGCCAGGTTGACCAGTGAAAACATATAATCGAAAGTAATTAGTTAAATTTGACAGTGCTTTTCGTCCATCAATGATCCATCAATCAGAACATCAATGATCTGTTGATTGCCAAAGAGAATTACGCCTTCAAAGAAAAGCTACAAATTCTTAAGCTGTTTTTAGCTTATTTTGTACTGATTTTTCAGCAATGTTTTTTTTAATGTGGCACCTGCTTCTACCAATTACTGTATAACTGCATACGTAGATCTTTATGTCTTGACAACGCTGGCCAGTGGCAATGCTTGGCTTCATTGGCAAATTTAGCATAGATTTTAGTCCATAAGAATTAAAGTATACTAAAAACAAGCTAAAAATAACAAATGCAACGAAATTACATCAAAATAAGTAAGTAAAAAAGGATTCATTTGAATTTCAATTTTTCAAAAAAAGGAAACAGATTTCTGTCACCTGAAACTTTTTAGGTTTTTTTACTAGGAGATCATACTCATTCTTTTCTACCTCCAGCGCGAACAACCTGTTGATTCTCAATATTTGACTTGAAAATTAGGAAAACTGGGAATCTTTTTTTAATAAAGAAGACTCGATTTAAATTTGTGTGTTTTTCGGTAGTACCGGGTGCCAGGGTTTAAAAGTAAAAAAAACGTGAAGAAAAATCAGTAAGAAATAAAGGGAAAACATTAAACAGCTTAAGAAGCTATAGCTGCTCTTTAAAGTGTAGTTGTCTTTGGGCATCAACATGCTGTTAATGTTTGAAATTTTGTTGACGAAAAGAAATTTTAACCAATTAAGTTGTCAAATTTTAACCAATTAAGTTTGATCATTTGTTTTCACAGTTCAGCGTGGCAAATTCAGAATTGGCCTAAAAACTTCATAGTTTTTAAATAACTGAAAGAAAAAAAAAACTGCGGTTTTCAGGTATGAACCGGTCTAAGAGTCCAGGGGGGGGGCATGTTTTGATGTTCTTTGGGACAATTAGAGTTTCTGCATTCTGTGCATACTTTTTTTATTGTAGCTGTACGATATAAAAATCGTTTAAAATGCGTTTAATTTTATAAATTATACGTATTTATACGTATATATCATACGTATATTTATGAATTCTTTATTGTAGCTGTACGATATAAAAATCGTTTAGAATACGTATAATTTATGAATTATACGTATTTATACGTATATATCATACGTATATTTATGAATTTTTATTGTAGCTGTACGATATAAAAATCGTTTAAAAATCGTATAATTTATGAATTATACGTATTTATACGGGTATATTATGCGTATATTGATGATTTTTTTTATTGTAGCTGTACGATATAAAAATCGTCTAAAATACGTATAGTTTATGAATTATATGTGTTTATACGTGTATATTATACGTATATTTATGAATTTTTATTGTAGCTGTACGATATAAAAATCGTTTAAAAATCGCATAATTCAAGAATTATATGTATTTATATGTGTATATTATACGTATATTGATGAATTTTTTATCCTGTACGATATAAAATCGTCTAAAATACATGTAATTTATGACTTATACGTATTTGTACGTGTATATTATATGTATATTTATGAATTTTTTATTGTAGTAGTACGATGTAAAAATCATTTAAAAAATCGTATAATTTATGATTTATATGTGTATATTATACGTATATTGATGAATTTTTTATTGTAGCTGTACGATATAAAAGTCTTTTTTGAAAATACGTATAATCTATGAATTATACGTATTTATACGTATATTTATGAATTTTCTGTTGTAGCTATACGATGTAAAAATCGTTTAAAAGCTCTTATAATTTATGAATTATAGCCTTATTTTTACAGTCACGTCAATTGCATTCAAATTCGTGCTGGATCTTCACTTTGTGGGATTTATCAAATTCTTGTTGTACACACTATTTGTTGACTGCATAGCTGTGTCTGTTGTTGTTGCAAGTGTATCATGGTATGTACTTTGTTCTATTAATATATAGTGTGTTTGTGTTTTCTTAAACATATATTAAAAATTGGTGCTAGTATTCTCAAGTTGGAAGGCGGGGGAGGATGCATCAGAAGCTATCTTTGTAGAGGTGGCTTAAATAATTGATCCTCATTGAATCCTGCGAAGTTTCGTTTGCATTTCTTGTGAATTTTTGTTTTTAATTTTTGCGTTGAATGTGGACTACTTATTAGAGAAACGAGAATTCACTTTTCTCAAGCTGACAACAATGAAACTTGAAAAAAATAGCTTTTAACTGTTGGGAAAATTTGCAATGCTCTCTATAAAAATCTACGTCTTTAAAATCTGATCATATATAAACTATAAGCTTTTAACTGTAGTAAAAATTTGTAATGCTTTTATAAAAATCTACGTCTTTAAAATCTGATTATATATGAAATATAAGCTTTTAACTATTGTAAAAATTTGCAATACTTTCTATAAAAATCTATGTCTTTAAAATCTGATTCTATATGAACTGTAAGCTTTTAACTGTAGTGAAAATTTGCAATGCTTCTTATAAAAATCTACGTTTTAGAATATGATTATATATAAACTATAAGCTTTTAACTGTAGTAAAAATTTGTAATGCTTTTATAAAAATCTATGTCTTTAAAATCTGATTATATATGAAATATAAGCTTTTAACTGTAATGAAAATTTGCAATGCTTTCTATAAAAATCTACGTCTTTAAAATGTGATTATAAATGAACTATAAACTGGTAAACTTGGCGCTCTTCATTACAATACAAGAGATTGGCGACTTTTATTGACAGAAACAAGAACTCTTTGAAGTTTGTGTTCTTCCGCAACGGAAACCAGTTCACCACAATCCCTCTGTTGCTATCCACAACTCTCTAAGAGAAATATGAACCAGAGGAGTGCGTTCTTGACAAAATCACAGCGTTTTGATGACGACGACGAGCTTTGATGACGATGACGATGACGACGACGAGCTTCGGGCGTGCGTCACTGAGTGGCTGAGATTACAGGCGGCGGATTTCTATGACGAAGGAATTTCGAAGCTTGTTCACCGCTACGATAAGTGCCTTAATTTGTTTCGGGACTATGTAGAAAAGTAGCATTTTAGTCACTTTCAGATGTATATAATAAAATATTTTTAAATATATAATAAAATATTTTTCCTGCACCTAGTTTTTTTTTTTATTACAAAACGTTCCCTAGTTTCTGAATAACCCTCGTAGAATATTAGAATACATGAAATTTTTTATTTTTTGCTTATTTTAGTGTACTAATGTTACGGTAGATCCTTCTTACAGCAAACAGTTTGGCAAAAGCCTGTTATAAACTAAAATTGAAAAGATGTTCCATAAAAGAAAATTTGGCTGTTTAATGTTAGATGGTTTTGAAAGAATAGAGAATTTTCGTTTCTCTAGTTGGCTGTAATGAAAGTTTCACCAGATTTAACTTTAATTTCTTACGAATTTTAAGTTCTATAAATTTTGCACCTAAACACATTTGTTCTCTAAAACAGATGTGTCATCTGATCACGCTTAATTTTTTTTTTTGAAATTTTTTTTTGTGTTCTCGAATTCGCTTAACGTTATTTTTCTATTCAACTTTAGAAAACGGATAGTTTAACCACTCGAGAATATTATTTTCTTAACCTGTTTGTTGAATAGACATTTTTTTTTTTTACGAGGATGGGAGATGAACACGAGTTTATCTGCTTTTAAGAAACTAAATTTCAGCTGGGGGGGGGGCACACTAGGGTCTGGGAGGGGGTGAACCGAGGTCTGGAAGGGGTAGTTGTCTCTTCCAGTGAAGCTAGTATCCACTTGAATGCCTACTTTCCTTCGTTAATTCTACTTCATCTAGTTCAACTCTTCTTTTATCACAGTAAGTTGCTGCAATTCAATTTCTTCTATTGATTCTATAACTGCCATCCTCGTGAAGGTGGGTTTGCAATGATCATTTTTTCCCTATTGGCCTACGAAATAAAGGTGAAAACTGTCAAAAAGAAAGTAATAATCAAATGCTTTTCTGAATCAAAAATGGAGCGACTCGTTCTAATGGTAGCCGAAACTCTAATAAAAGAAATTTTGATAACAATATAAAAAAAACTTTTTATGGTGTTTCTAATATGTAAAATTCATCAAGAACAAAGTTACCCATGCAAAGCTAATGCGAAATAGGGGAAAAACAATAGAAAATTAATATTTATGAAAATTATAGCATCAAATTCAGCATATCAAAGAACCCTACTTCAGAGATGTCTGCAAAACCGCGAATTTTGCAATTTTTTTCGGGAAGGATGGTTAAGGAGGTATATTTATTTGTTTTATATATATATATTTTTTTTTCAGGGATGATTGTAGCGAACCAATAATCCTGGAATTTTGGAGAGGGTCACTTGAACAGAAATAGGTGCTCTTCTTAAGTAATTATTATAGATATTGCATCACAACAAACTGACGTTTTCTGTCATTAGTGGCGTAAAACAGCGGTCTTAGCCTGAAGAGGGTGAATCGTCCACAAAATGCAAACTGAATTTCCCAGTGTCGAGGTCATCATGTCATGTTACGCAGTCCATATACTATAAACGGCTGCTAGTGACTTACTTACTTAGATTTGGGTCCTCTCACGCCTTGAGGCGCATAAGGCAGCAATTGTTGTCCTACATGCCTCTTGATTCTTGGCCAATGATCAGAGCTCCTCCTTTGACCTTCTTGAATGTTTAGCCTCCTTCTCTAGTGACCGACCGACGGTTGAACATCAACTAAACTGACTAATTTAAGGTCTCAAAAATTGCGCATAGTGGTATATGTTCGCGTCAACTATTATCGAGAAGGGTCAGTAGGTTTTCCTGTTGGTGGGGGGGGGGGTACCTGAAGCCTCGAAAAGTACATTTTATGCATAAATTTCCCAATATTTAGTGAACTTTCAAATAAATGTTCAAAACGAGGAGAAGGGGAATATACTCCCTTAACTCTTTTCGTTCTAAGGAATATGTGTGGACTAAACCTGTTATATGAGTACTGTAGGGTGACAGCTCCTCTCTTATCTTTGAAATATTTAAAATGCAATAAAAAAGATGACGTTCCCGCGGCTACCGGCACAGAAGGGGGAAAGGTAGGTAAAAGAATATTTTAATAATATTGCTAAAACAAGTTATAAAAACATTATTATGACTTTTCAACACTTTTTTGCCGGGAGGAGGGGCAAAATTTGGAATAAAAACAGAAGCGAAAGCGAATACTTGACGCCAAGGAAACCATTGTTTCCAAAATAGGGTCTGCCAAGCAAATTGTTACTTCTCTCAGAGCCTAGCTTAAATCTAGATTTTTCATGTTTTCTTGCAAAAAAGGGGGGCTGGGGGCTATCATTAATCTTTAAATTTTGTCATATGTATTAGCTCAGCGCAGGTTATTTTTATCAGCCTTCGATTTAATTTCTGCCAGCGTCAGATAAGACAAAAAGAACACTAGTGTTTCATACCGTACGAACGGTAATGGACTGTGTTTTATATCACTGCTTAAAAAAAACAAAAAAAAACTACAAATCTAAAAACGGCTTTGTAAATCTTGTCAAATGGTGTATCGATTGGTCTACTTTTTTGTGTCCTTTTATCAAGGCTGTACCCCAAGGGAGGGGAGGGGGAGGTTTGAACCCCCCCCTCCCCCGAAATGTTTTTCTGACTCGTAAAAACGTAACAAAAATGGATATAAACAAATTTTGTATGCGTTTTTGGAGTTTTATTTTTGTGTAACCCCCCCCCCCCCCCGAAATTTTTTTTTGAGTAAAATCCCCTCCGAAAAAATATCCTGGGTACGGCCTTGCGTTTTATGATTATTCTGGTTTACTTCAACCCGACATATCTCTTATAGGCTTGTTTTAAATCGGTACTTTCGAAAACCCCAATGTTTGAATGAAGATGTAGAATGGGGCTATACGTTTGACGTTCACTTGAATGCCTACTTTCCTTCGTTAATTCTACTTCATCTAGTTCAACTCTTCTTTTATCACAGTAAGTTGCTGCAATTCAATTTCTTCTGTGCATTCTTCTATTTCTTCCATGCATTTTATTGCAGTAAGTTGGATTAAAAAAAAATTGAATTTGCAGACTTATATAAATTTACATGGCGTTAAGTCAAATTAACGTTTATATATGAAACGTTATATATATAAACGTTCAAATTAACGTTATATAAATACAAGTGCGCAAAATGTAAGACTGTGAGGGAGTTTGCTAACTCAGTTAATGAGATACTCATGAAACTCAATGTTTTAAACTATATTATTTTAAAAGGTTGATTGAAATTTTAAATTAAACTTATAACGCAATTTAAAAATTTAATTTGAAGTAAAACTATGAAGCAGTAATTTTTTTTAATTTAATAACGTAATTATAACGCAAGTCTACCGTAATTGTACGGTTTCCTGACTTCGAAATAATTTATAGGTAAAAATATACAAATTTTCCTTGCCAAGCTTACCACGCCTATCCAGATTTACTAAGCTTACCTTAAAAACACAATAAATTTCGTAGTTGACTTTTTTTTTTTAATTTAATAACGTAATTATAACGTTAGTCTACCGTAATTGTACGGTTTCCTGACTTCGAAATATTTTTCAGGTGAAAATATACAAATTTTCCTTACCAAGCTTACCACACCTATCCAAATTTACTAAGCTTACCTTAAAAACACAATAAATTTCGTAGTTGATTTTTTTTTTTTAATTTAATAACGTAATTATAACGCAAGTCTACCGTAATTGTACGGTTTCCTGACTTCGAAATAATTTATAGGTAAAAATATACAAATTTTCCTTGCCAAGCTTACCACGCCTATCCAGATTTACTAAGCTTACCTTAAAAACATAATAAATTTCGTATCCAAAACACTTCGAATTTCTCTCTCAAATTACATGCCTTTCTGAATCTTTCTTATCATTTAATTTAGTCTAGGCCTACGTTGCCAGTTACGGAATGGCCACTACAAACTCGTTTACTAGAACTAGTTTACAATATGATAGAGCCTTGGTAACTTGGTGGGTATCTTGGCAGATTTTGGCAATTTAGAATTATTTGAGAAGCTTTTTAGTGTTGGATATTACAGTCATACTTGGTGGTATCTTGGCAGATTTTGGCAATTTAGAATTAATCGAGAAGCTTATTATTGTTGGATAAATAACGATGAAGACCACACTGCCTTTCCATCATAAACAATAAGTAGAACAACAGGGAAATTTCGGATAGACCTTCTAGGCTGGCTGCCAAGAAGGCGAGATTGGCTTTAAGAGCTTGTCTATAAGTATTTTTTATTCCATTTGAATGAATTGTTCTTTTTCCACTTCGCTTGGTGTACCAGTCCTGGTTGAACTTCCTTGTAGTAATGATATTAGGGCTGTTTTGAAAATTTTAAAAAACTTTTTCAGTTTTAATGATCGAATTTTAATGTAAGTTTCTTTTATGTTGGTTGTTTCTTTGTTCGTTTTGCTGAGGACGGCCCTTGGATATAGGGTCGAAATATTCATTTAAAGTTGCGTTCCACTGTCTTGTATTAAAAAAAAAAAAAAAAAAAAAAAATCCCTGTTGTTCTACTTATTGTTTATATTGTTGGATATTAGTGTTATATTTGGGGGTGTATGCTTGGTGGTATTTTCGTAGATTCACATCTGGTTCCCCAGGGCCAATGTAGAGGCACCAGTTACCGGTTCTATGGTACTTTTGAAATATCTAGGACGGGCAAATTTGTCTTTTTTCAGTGAAAAAACCCAAAAAGGTGTTTTTCAATGAAAATACCCCCCCAAAGAGGTATTTTAAAGATTTAGGAAGAAACATAGACGAGTTCACAAGCCCAAAAGTTCACAATTTGGATAGGTGTGGTTACGAAGGGTCTTTTAATTAGACCCTTCTTAAGGTCTAAATTTTAGCAATTTAGAATTAATGAAGAAGCTTATTAATTGTTGGATATTAGTGTTATATTTTCTGGTGTATAATTGGTGGTATTTTTGTAGATTTTTGCAATTCGGAATTATTTGAGAAGCTTTTTAGTGTGGGATATTACCATTATACTAGGTGGTATCTTGGCAAATTTTGAAAAGACCTTTAAAGTAGACGGCTCAAAAACTTTAAACTAGACACTTTACTGTGAGGGCACCAAGAAGGTAGGAGGAGGCTTTGTGTCTGCCTCTGACAACCAGCACAACCTCTGTAACAAGTATAATTTCCGTATAATGCCCATTTTATTTGCTTTTCGTCTTCTGAAATTTTAAAGGTATTCTGGTCTACGTAATTCTTGTTGACTGTATTTTCTTTAAAAGATCTTGGCAACTATGGCATTGGTTATGTTCTGAAGTTATTTTGCGTTGGATCTGTATATCAAAATATTTGAGACTGGGGCATTTCAACCGGAATGCCAAGTTAGCTTCCACATTGCCAAGGTATTTTGAAATGTTGCATCCGTCGGTCATAGTTGCAGAGCAACACTTGTAACTATATATCCCGGGCTAAAGCATGTATTTTCTGTTCCATGTTTATCATTTCCTATGGAATGTACTGTGTTTGCCATTGTGGCAATCAGTTTTGTGCGCGAGAAGCAACAATACTTTTCTGGGGGATCTGTAGCGCTGCAAACTTTCTGCTTTGATTGCGTTTGTGGCGCAGCTGAACGATTTCCTGTGAGTATAGTCCGTCCGTAAAACAGTTGGCTTACAAATGTGAAGGGACGTTTTAACCAAAAAACAAATAGGCTTAAAAGCTCCAATAATACTTTGCTTCTATGAAAAAATTCTATTTAAGTCATGAAATAGGAATCAGGCCTAATCCTAATCCAGCTGCCTGAAGACGCATCTCAAATGTTGACTGCTAATTCCAACCATATACCACTTGAGACGTGCTAGATACGGAAAAAAACAATACATAAAGGTGTACCAAGACATCAACTGTTACTTCTTATTAAGGTTGATAGAGGTCTAAGCACCTCTTTTGATAGTTATCTTGATAGCTTGAATTTCGAAAGCCGTCACCCGCGCAGTTGTCAGATTGCTTTCGAACCCCCTAAAAGGCCGAAGAATAGCTCTAGTTAATACCTCTCATCCCGTTCTGCTGAAATACAGCAACTTTTCTAGCTGATGTCTGGATGACAAGAATTCTGAGGACCCCTCTCATGTAGAGAGGTGGATTCTGGTTTGGACCCCGAAAGGGGATAACGTGGAAATTAAGTTCTTACTTTCCGCTAGGTTTTACTGGAATCTGGCAACTGCTGTGGCGATGCCCAGACTTAGAAGAACGTCATCCTCTCTTCGGCACCGAGGTAGGATTGAGTCACAAGTGCCCAAAAATGTCACTAGTAGCAATGTCACATATTGCTTTCATGTTGAGAGGTAGAATCTGGTCTGGACCCCATAAAGGACAGCGTGAAATTTAGCTCTTACTTTCCACCGAGTTATGTTGGAATACCACATCTCCTATGGTGATATCCTGACTATAAGTATGTATCCTCCATCTCCTCTTTGGCACCGAGGTAAGATTGAGTCACAGGTACTCCAAAATGTCAAAAGTCAAAATGTCACATAATGTCATATAGAAATGAATCGAGGTCTGACAAACGGGTCAGGTAAACATTATGGGCCCATTATATTTTTAAATTTTTAGAACTTATCATGTCTAAGAGTTGTTGGTTTTTTGTTGATTTTATGTAGCAAGTGTTGATTAAATACAAAAATAATGCAAACTAGAAAAATTGGTTATTCTTTCTAAGGCTATATTCAAAAGAGGATATATTCTTTGTGGTTAAATTGGAAACAATTCTGAAAATTCAATAAATACAATTTTTACTATGGAAGAATTCCTAATAATTTCTTAGACAACAGAGCATTTCCGTTTCAAATTAAAATGAAACAATTTTTTTTTTGAAAATCGGTAAAACTTTTAATAAGATACCGAACTTTGTAAAAAAATAAATTTTACAATTAATAAAAATCTGAATGTTTCGGCTTTATGTCTGAAAGATTTTGCTAAAGGGGAAAAATGAGAAGAAGTAGAAAAGGAACTGAGAAGAAGACGAAGAAAAGAACAGAAGAAGAGAAGAAGAATAAGAGAATCGGAGGGATTCTTGGAATTCTAAAATTTTCTAAATTTAAGAATTATTTTCCGAATTATCAAAAACATCTTTTATTATCTTCCTCCCCCGCAAAAAAAATAAAATAATAATGAGCATGTGCCTCTGTCTACCTATATTTCAAATACTTCCTTCTGGAAAGCACTGTTGTCTTTATTTATTATATTTCAATATCAAGAATCTACAGGGTTCTGAATCTTGAATCTTGCTGAGTTCAGGTTGAATCTTGCTGAATTAAGAGTCTCGCAAAAAAAAAAAAAATCAAAAAATTATATAATAATTAACATAACAAAACAAAGGTTAGTTCTAAAAAAAACAGTAAAGCCTTAGCTAGTTTATTCTGAGAAATATTTCGGAAAGATAAATCAAATTGTGAACTAAGCAATGTCAACTTGCTAAAATTCTTTCCAGGAAGTCTTTGTAAAAAGAGTTTTTTTTCCAGAAAAACGTTATAATTTTCCGAATTTTACAATATTTTGCAGTTAGTAATTTGTTGAAACTGTAAGTGTGCGGAGGGGGAGATTGAAACCCCCTCTTTTTGTCTTATTGGGCGTCCTTCTGTTAATAGATTGAGTCACAGGTACCCAAAAATGTCACAAATGTCTCTTCTTTAGAAAGGCAGATTCTGGCCTCGACCCACAAAAGAGATAACATGGAAATTAATTGTTATTTTTTTTAGCAAGTTTTGCTGGAATCTGACAACTGTTGTGGCGATGCCCTTAATAAGTTTTTAAGTTAATAGAGTTAAACTATAGAAAAAAAGTTAATATACTTCCTTTTTGGAAAGGATGCTTTGATTTTTGTGACTTAATTTCACAATCCGGCCGCATTATTTCAAGTGTGTCAATTCCATTTTAACCAAGAAAAAAAAATTCCAAAAAATTTACTGGAAAAAGTATAAAGACTGGAGATTAATTGAATATCGACTTCAGCGCCGTCTATTTGAAATAATGGATGCCAACTAGAAAACTCTTAATTTTAAAGGATTTCATTAAGAAGAATCATCCCATCTGAGGGAATTGATTAATTCTCTATCTGAACATCAAGTCAAACTTTCCCTTGCATGCTAATGTAAAATTTAGCACTTACCAGTAAGTCTTGTAATTTGCATTTCAGAGAAAGAAATGCAGAGACAAATAACTCCCATCTTTTTAAAACCTGATTGGTAGGAATATTGAGCCAATACAAAGAGGGTACAGTTTTTGAGTCACAACATTTTATACACGTGTTTCTCAGTTTCTCTATGGTTGGATCAATTGTTGGTAAATTTTATTTTGAAGACTGTTTACGTCAAGCCCCCCCCCCCCCCGAAATGTTTGTCTGACTCATAAAACATAACAAAAAAGGACATAAACAAATTTTGTATGTGTTTTTGAGGGTTTTTTCTGTACCCCCCCCCCCAATTTTTTTTTTTTAGTAAAACCCACTCCGAAAAAAAAAATCCTGGGTACGGCCTTGGTTTACATTGACTTGGTATAGTGTTTTTTTTTTAGTTTTGACCAAAAATTAGGCTATGGATAA
Organism: Artemia sinica; assembly: GCA_027921565.1. Taxonomy (NCBI): domain Eukaryota; kingdom Metazoa; phylum Arthropoda; class Branchiopoda; order Anostraca; family Artemiidae; genus Artemia; species Artemia sinica. The sequence goes on from CM051269.1 coordinate 53,840,426, forward strand.
CTTGAAGAGTTTAAATTGGCACTAGTGTAAAAAGAAACAAAAAAACTTTGGGGTTAAAAAAGACTTAGAAATGTGTTTTCTATTTTGAATTTAGAGAATGTTTCATAAGGTAAGTAAGTAAGTAATGGGTTTAACAACGCTTCTGAACTATTAAGGTTCCTGTGTCAATCCTGCAGTGTGTTACTACGGCCGGGTTCCATCTGTGGGTCCCGTGTTACCAAGCTAAGGTTAAACAACTGCCCCTCCAAAGGAAAATATATGGGAGGCGGATCTGGTCTATTTTCAAACTGGTCGGCTTAATCAGGCCAGTAAGAAGAAGGGAGGGTATTCATTCCATCCACTCCCGAAATTTCAATGTTTGTACTATTTTGCCTGTTCGGATGTTTTAATATATACAAGTTGTCATTTTATTTTAATCTATTTTTATTATTGTTTTTTAATTCAGGTGTCCCCCAAAGTGTTTTGCCGATTTCGGAATGCCTATCCCCTGCGTACGTTTCTGCTTTGGCTTAAGTAATTTGAAAAGTGTTATGTCTTATAACGAATCATGGGCACGTATGTAGGGAGGGCCTTTTGTGCCCTTGCCCCTCCACGAAACTATCGAGATTTTTATGTTTACGTTGAGAGTTTAACGTTGCGGTAATTTAACGTTACTACAGGCTGCTCTGACCCTGAGGTGTGAAAGAAATATTCTTTTTGGCAAGATCAAGATTGATGAATAATCTTTTTCCGTGCGGAATATTTTTTTTTATACTTAAGGCACTACGTTTTCAGGAAAGCAAAAATGTTTTTATAAACTTAAATTTTTACACCAGGGGGGGGGGGGTCACTTTTTGACATGAAACCTGCATCAGACGGTTTTTTAGGCTGTTGTCCAAATCAGGTGCGAGTACAATAATTGACTTTTTAGGAGGCACAATATTTCCCGTAGAGAGGGCTAAATTAAGAAGAGAATGGCAAATTATACATCAGATAAGGATAAAATGAGTCAAAACCTTGGTATTTTGTTGTAGGAAGAGGGAGAGGCAGACATGAGGCCCTCTCATATGTTTTGTTGGGCAGTCAAAATGGTAATTGCTGATTACTTTTTGTTTTTGCAGTTTTTATAAGTCAAGATTGGTTTCTATCAAGGGTATTCGGCAATCTTCTGTGGGTAATATCCATTGGCTATTATGTGTACATAACCTTCCTAGGATATAGCTGTAAGTATTTTTCCCCGTTAAAGATGTTCTTTTAAATGAGTTATATGTACACACTTACTTAATTAGACTTAGGTCCTATTACGCCTGGAGGCGCATATGACAGCAGGAGAAGGTCACCTGTCTCCGTTGGTCTGTCTCGTAGCCAAAGCTCCCCCATCAAGGACCTCGCCCAGTGTCAAGTTCAAGGTTTAGTTTTTAAAATTCCAAATTATATAAAATAAAATTAAAGCTTTGGTACTGTAGAAAATCCCACAAGGGTTCATGTCCACGTAATTTAAACATCACAGGCTCCCGCAACTATGGAACTACCGTGTTCAGCTAATTAGATAAAATAATTAATTTAATTATAAATAAATTAAAATAATAACTTAAAAAAATAATACGAAGCAAAAATATGATATAGAAATAGAAATAACTGAATTAAAAATTATAGATAGATAAAATATAATAGAAAAATAATGAATAGTTGTTGAAGTGTAAAAGGATTAGATGGTTTCAGCTAGCCAAGTGGCCATTCAAACTTTGTCAAATCGCAATGTACGCAAAATCTCTAGATGTCTTAATTCAAACACGTGAAACGTGTTCAGTGTTAAAGCGCGCCATCTATCAATTTTCCTGCCACATCGTTTCTTCAGCCATAATTGCTGCAAACTTTTCTTTATCAGGCAATGTATTTTGGACGGGAGATGTTGTAAAGGGTATTAGTATAAATTTTGTTGCTATTAAACGGAACTTCATCACTGCCATGAGATTTTTTAAAGGTGTTGTTTAGAGTCTCCTTATACACTCTAAACCTTGATTTACACCTTATATTCCTTATATAACTGGAATAGTTTTAGAACTCTCCCTAGCCAAAATTTAGCTACGTCACTGCATTAACTGTCAAAGCTTGACTGTCCTTGACCAAAAACAGGTATATGTATTTTTCAATTTTCGAAAAAAATCGCAAAATTGTGAATTTTTCGTTTTTCGAATAGGTGAAATAAATGAAGACACAAACTCTCATCAATCAGTTCTCCGAAGTCGGTCTTTTTCTCATCTTTGTCAGTCCATTTTTCGCTCTTCCTATATAATAGGGTGTGTTATTCTAGTATGTCAGTACGAGGTTTTGGCTGTTGAAAAGTGGTGAAACCCGTATTTATTCTTGTGGAATTTCAGTTGTATCCAAAATTGTGGCAGATAAGATAAATTCTGAGTAGTTTGAAATATTTGGTTTTAATAGGTGACTGCTGAGCTACGAAAATAATTTATCGAAAAGTTGGAGTCTGCCAGTTATGTTAAAAACTCGGAAACTACAGTCTCCTTGTAGACCATGAACACATATTTGAAAACGATTCCATATTAAAAAAAAAACAAAAAAAAAACAAAAAAAAAACAGGAGAGCCAGCTCCCCCCAACCCAAAATTTATTTACATCGCTGATTCAGTTATCAAATTTATAATAAAAATACAATTCAGTTTTTTGAAGCCCCTTAGATTTTTCTTCTTCTGCTTCTAAGAAATGGCCACAGAGAAACAGAAAGTTTACTTAGTAAGAATCTTGTGACTCAAAATTCTTCGTTTTTTATTTTTACTGGCTTAAAGTTTCACAAAGGACATCCATTCAGGTAGAATTTAACCTTTCCTCATCTTTGCCAGTCCGCTTTCTGCTGGACGTAGATACTAGGATTTTAATCTAATTAAAATCTAAATTAAAATCTAATTATAATTAAATCTGTTTTTATCCCTGTAAGCACTAGGTCGTATTTAAGAAAGTATAGTAAATAGAAAAATTCTGACTGAATATGTACTTCAAATCGAATTACTTATTGAAAACAAAATATACTAAAAACTATAATGAGAATTGACCTTAATTAATAAAATTACAATGAGAATTCACCCTAAAACAGATTTAGTAGAGGTCTCTAGGGACAGAATTGTTAATTGAAATCTGTAATATTTGTTATATTTTTTTTTCTCTTGTTGTTATCCTGTTTTTGTTATTTAGTAAATTTCTCTCTCTCTTACTTTCATAGGCATGGCCCAAACATGGTATCTTTAGCCAAAAATAAAGAATACTATAATAATTAATTAAATACAAGAAAAACTTGCCAACGAGCACAAAATATATAAAGATGCACAAGCTACGAATAATTAAAAGCACGAACAAACACTCAGAAGAAAGCTTGGCGAATAACGCTGTGACATGGTGTAAACCGCTGTCGGTTATGGAACTCAGTCAGACAGAGGGAGGGGTATCTATTCTACCCGCTTTTGCAAGAATGATGGGAATATTAATCCCGTAAAAAAATTGGAAGTGAATTCAATTTACATCGCTTTTATTGCCTTTTTTATTACAAACTATAGTACTATAATATCTTTCAATACTACCATTGGTAACAGAACTGTAAGTACGGAGCGACCCGGCTCAATGGTAACCGAAACTCTAGAAAACGGTATTTTGATACAAATAGATACATCAAAAGAATCAGATTTTAATGCTGATTTCAAATATATAAATTTGATCAAGTTTAGTCCTACCCATCAAAAGTTACGCGCCTGAGAAAATTTGGGTGATTTTCGAAAAAAGGGGGCAGACCCCCTAAAAGTTATAGAGCCTTAATGAAAATCACACCATCATATTCCGCGTATCAGAGAACCCTACTGTTGAGGTTTCAAGCTCCTATCTACAAAAATGTGGAATTTTGCATTTTTTGCCAGAAGAAAGATCATGGGTGGGTGTTTATTTTATTTTATTTTTTTTTTTTCAGGGGTGATCGTATCGACCCAGTGGTCCTAGAATATCGTGGGAGGGCTCATTGGAATGGAAATTAAAAGTTCTAGTGCCCTTTTTAAGTGACAAAAAAAATAGAGGGCAACTAGGCCCCCTCCCACGCTCATTTTTTCCCCAAAGTCACCCGATCAAAATTTTGAGATAGCCATTTTGTTCAGCATGTTCGAAAATATTATAAGTATGTCTTTTAGGATGACTTAATCCCTCGAAGTTCCCGGAGGGAGGGCTGAAAGTTATGAACTTTACCCAATGTTAACATATAGTATTGGTTATTGGGAAGTATACAGACGTTTTCAGGGGAGATTTTTCCTGGTAGTGGGGTGGTGGGTGGGTCGGGGGTTATGTGGGAGGATCTTTCCATGAAGGAAGTTTTCATGGGGGAAGAGACATTGCTATGAAGGGGACGCCAGACTTCCCAGCATTATTTAAAAAAGATCAGAAATTAAATATAAAAAAGCAAGTTTTTCAACTGCAACATCAAAACCTTAAACGAACAGAAAATATTATATATATGATTGGGTTCACCCCCTAGTCAATACCTCGCTCTTTAAGCCAAAGATTTTTTAGTACTTTCATAAGAGCTATTTATTCTAATTAACGGCCTTTGTGATTAAGCGGTCATTTTAAAAGAATTGGAACAAAATTCGAACTTTCGCTTAAAGAGCAAGGTATTAACTAGGGGGCGAACCCCCTAATATACGCATTAAAAATATATGAATATAGAAATTCGTTACGTAAGTTAATTCGTAAGTTACGTATATTCATTACTAATAAAAACGTTCGTAAATAAAATGAAACAAGTTTCGAGAAAGCCATTTAACCAAATAAAAGTAAATTAATATGAAAATTTTGTTTTAATTATTCATGTACTGTGAGCCAAGATCAAAACCTCCATTTATTCAAAAACATTCAAAAATTAAAAAAAAAAAAACAAGTTTTTAACTGAAAGTAAGGACCGACATTAAAACTTAAATTGAACAGAAATTATTCCGTATATGATAGGGGCTGTCCCCTCCTCAACGCCTTGCTCTTTACGCTACAGTTTGACTTTCTCACAACTCTATTTTTTTTAAACAATAAAAACTTCAGCGTAAAGAGCGAGGCGTTGAGGAGGGGACAGCCCCTTTCATATACGGAATAATTTCTGTTCGTTTTAAGTTTTAATGTCGCTCCTTACTTTCAGTTAAAAAAAACTTGTTTTTTTTATCTAATTGGAATACAGAGCTGAAAATGAAGCGTTCTTCCACTAAAGAAATAGCCAAAATTGGACGTAATTTCATGTTCAAACAGAGCGTGATGAAAAAGGTCCTCCACTGACCTCCAACTGACTATGAGGGACCCTTTCTTGTTCTTCACAATGTAGGCACCTGGGATACACCTTGTTATCTCAGTAAATTTTTATTTTCGTGACCTTTACAAGATCTCAGAAAACGGTTTGGTTGGCTTATGCCAAAACATTCCAACCAATTCTACTATTGTTTTAGAACTTTCACAGCCACTTCTCAGGGGAGTCGAGATCTAAGAGGGGTAAAGAAGGTCGGGAGGAACTTCCCCTTGTAGGGGGGATGGAAGAGGAGGATTGATAAAAATTCTCACGGCGGGCAAAAAGGGGATAAAGTTCAAATGCTTTCAGATGAAAAGAGTAGAGTAGGGGAGAATCTCCATAATTAATTTGTAATGATCTCTTCTGAATACGTTTAATTTTTATCACTTTCTTCTTTTGTTAGAGCGGTAAGCCAAACTGAACATGCATATTCTAGTTTTGAACGGATAAACATGCAAAAAATTAACATTAGTCTATTTTTTGGAACCCTGAATTTCTTTCGATTTTTCAGCATTTGGATAGCAACGTTGGCCTTTTTTTATTATCAAGATTGTATTTTGATGCCAAGTAAGATAAAAGAGATCACAACCCCTAGCAGGGCAGTGCTGCTGCTGGGGAGGTTTGGGTTGTGTTGGTGGTTCGTATTCAGGTTGACTTTTCCTGTCTTGTTTGGTGCTTACCGTTTCCAGAGTGGAACCGGTCCATCCTTATATAAATTCTAATGTCTATGTAGATACTTAGTTTTAGCAGATGACTGCTACTACTACTACTGCTAACAATTCACCGCAGCACCAAGCCGCCTGAGGTCAACACAGCTACGCACGTTCCTCCTCCATCCCAATCTATTCAAAGCCTTACAGACCATGCGAACCTTATAGACCATCAAAGCGTATTTGAAAGTGATTATATTATTTACAATAACTTTAATTCCTCCTCCCCTCCCCACCTTCCAGCTAAAATCCATTTATATCACTGGTTTGGCCGTCAAAGCTGTAATTGAATCCCGGTGACATTTAATCTAGTTTCTTTAACGTATTACTGTCTTAACATTTCTCATAGGAGGTTTTAAAACCAATCACGTTTTTAAAAGGCGGGGTTATTTGTCTCTTGAGAAATAGGATTGGCTAACGTCACGGACATAAACAAATGAAATTACAGCATTCTTCTTCCGATATAATTATAGGAAATACATTTTGGGTTTTTTAGCGCGGGACATTGATTTGTTTCTTAAAACGTGACATATTATTTGGTTTAGTCATGTTATGAATATTAAATAGATTTTTTTTTTCAGCTGTGCCGATTCTTCAGAACGTGAAGGTTATTTTATATTTCCTGCCAGTTCTAATACTTTTGTATTTATTATCTTTAGCTATTGGATTCAATGTTACTGTTGCTTTGATGAATTTTTATGTTAACCGGGTTATTTAATACCATGCTATTTATTAAATTCGTATCCTGCTCTCCTATTTCTTAAGATGTTTTTTTATTTATTTTTTTTTTGCCGAAGGGTCTTCTTATTTGAAAAGAGGCCTTTGGGTATTAGTCCATTTGAGAATTTAACCCTTTTCGGCGAAATGTGTATTGTCTAGTCACTGTGGTGCGTTCTATTGAAATTACACTTCTTATTTTATAAGGCCCCATTTTCAGTCGGAGCATGGTAACATATAAGTGGAGACTGGCGCTAATGTCAAAAATTACTGTCACATCTAGCCTTTTTTAATTTTGTTCCTTCTTTAGCCTACCCTAACCTATTGCATACTTGACTGTTCAGGTACTCTGTAAAAGATGGGGGTGTACAGAAAACAGAATTTTGTCCTCAGTAGACCTATCAGCTTAAAGTTAAAACTTAGGCTTACTTTTTGCAAACTGGATTTTGATTGAAAATAATTCTTGAAAACGAACAAACGTAGATTAACTACCGCTTGCAGAGGAGTTTAAGCTTTATACTAGAAAATGCAGGTTAATCATATCAATCATACTACTTCTTTTGAAATCCTCTGCATTTTAATAAAATCGTCCGACGCTACACAGTTTGTGACACTAGTAGTTTTTTATTTACGTGTTAAATCGTCAAAGACCCCAGTCTTATAGATTTCCCCTTCTTTTTGCTTCACTATGTATCAGGTCTTCCACAAAAATAACTGTCACCAACTAAAAAAAAAAAAAAAAAAAAAAAAAAAATTCCAAGGATATTAAAAATGTAACATGATTCGCAAAAGTGGTTCACTGGAAACTTACACAACCATAGATATCCTAGAAAATTCGGAAAACCCAGGAACTCAATTTTTAATAAAACATTTTTCAGTACTTAGCAAGAAAAAATTTTGACAATAAGGATTTTGTAAAAAATCAACAGAAAATGAGCAAAGAAAAATATACTATCATGAAGCTCTAGAAAGCACGACTATCTTGATCACTGTAGCAAAAGAGAAACACCAACATTATTTAGCAGTAAACTGGATAAGAAAAAAGTGAATAAGAAAATAAGTGAAGAAAAGAAAAAAAAGTTCAGTTTTTTTAAATTTTTTTTTAGTTTTAGTTGTATCATATTCATATCATAGGAAAGAGGGCCAATTTTCCTCAAGAAAATAATCTTTACGATGCCAATTTTAATTTTATCTCAAAATACCATAACTTGTGATAATAATTTGAGAATCAAATATTTATACGTTGGGGGTATTAAGTAAATCAAATAAACCAACAAGATATTGCAGAGAAGTTTAATCCATTGTTAGATAGCAACACATAAGTACATGTACACATTATACATTATTTTGTAAGTAGGAATATTTATCTTCAATTAATGAAGCCTTCCTCTTTGCTTTTTTTGTGCGAAGGTGTCTATGATGTCATCGTCTCCAGCCTTCCCCCAATTAATGACGTCAATCTGCCATGGCTGATTGAAGATTTTAAGTAGTTTTTCACCCGACGAAGGGTGGAGAACATTGGCATCCATAAGCTGAATTTTAGGGGGGGGGGGCTTAGCTGGTCTAATCGGCATTTCCAATGCTGTATAATAGAAATCTAAAAACAAAAATATAAGGCAGCATGATTTAGCCAGGGGAACTGGGGCCCCCCATATGGGCGCCCATGGTGGAGAAGGAACTTTCTCCTCTGCCGTTTGTGGCAGGCACACTAAGAATCATTCTTAAGGCAATGTTCGGATAGATGTCGACTGCATCAAAATGACGCAAAACCTTGCTAACGTCAGTTAAAGTGACGCATCAAAATGGTGCAAAACCTTGCTAACGTCAGTTAGTAACGCATCAAAATGACGCAAAACCTTGCTAACGTCAGTTAAAGTGACGCATCAAAATGACGCAAAACCTTGCTAACGTCAGTTAAAGTATTGCTTGTTTTTCCTTCATCAGTATTTTGTGCCAAGACGGGTTTCAAATGTAAGCATTCATCGACAATCACAGGCTCAAGATCGTCGGGATAAAAACTCAATAGCTCACTTGGATGCTTTGTGATTTCTTACGCTTGGATTTGCGCGGTGGTGGAGTGCACCTGGCACTTTGACGACAAATCACATTCCAGTTTTTGTTAAGAAAAAAAATGACTCAGTGATAATTTATTACACCCCCTGACGTTGTGCGTCCCTAGGCCCGGGCCTAGTGAGCCTATTGGTATATCCTGGCCTGCTCTTTGTTTGAGATTTAGAATCAACATTAATTTAATAGATTAACAATTGCCGTCTAATTTATAGTTAATGTTAGTGAGGCTACTGACAGATGAAAATTCAAATAAACTGTGGTACTTCAGTCGCATCTCGCTCCAAGCCCTGCACCCTCAACCAGCCTTCAACATTGCACCCTGCACCAGCCAATCCTTATCCCAATCCAATTTGTCGATTTCCCTTACCTACATTCATGTACTGCCTAGAGGCTGTTCACATTAGGGATCTGATCCTAAAAGTCGTATGTTAGTTTTGGTATTCTTTTCAGTTAACTTCTTTTGAAGTCAGGTGACTTTACTATTCGGCCTTTATTGTTGAATAAACGAGATTACATACAAATCCCAAATTCCTCCTGTGAAAAAATTAGCCTAAAACTTAGAACTGCTACTGCTAACAACTCACTGCCGCTCCTCCTCCTTCATCCTATTCAAATCTTGCCTATTTACCGCCTTCCTGCATAATTCAGGGATGACCTGCTTTTCATTTGACCCCTGATGAAAGACCGAAAAGGACGATATTTGATAATATGTCATCCACCATATGCTTAATATGTCGGAGCTATCTCAGCCTTTCTCATTATCAGGCCTACAAATCGGGATACAACCACTTTTTTGTACAGCTCTGCTGAAACCGCGGTCAGAAAAACACGGTCAGTCAAACCTGCTGAAACCACGGTCAGTCAAACGAGTACCCAAAACAATCCGTAGACAATCACTTTGGAAAACGTCTAGCAAATCTCTCTCCATCTCCCGAAGCGCCTGTATTTCAGAATCATACTTGACCACTTTCATCACTGAAGCTCACAATATTCTAATCTTGTCTCGCAGACTTATCTTCCTATTCGTCCAAACTCTTTTCAGCTGTGAAAAAATACTCTGAGCCTTGGTTATTCTACTTTTAGTATCTTCACTGCATCCACCATCTTTACTAATAATGATACCCAGGTAAGTAAAGCTATCCTTTTGCAGTGCAAGGCTGTGTCGTTTACTAGGGTATAATTTTCTCGAACGGCGTCACTAGTCAAGATCACCATTCAGCGCAGTCGGCAGTCACGGTTCGGGCTAGGCAAACTCATGAAGCACCCTCACGCTGCTCTGAGGAGAGTCAAGCAAGATTTGTCTTTTGGGGATAGGAACGGAGGAAGGAGCTTATGAGTGAGCGGAGACCCCAAACTATCTTACAATACCGGAACAGCTCCAACCAACTAAGCGAATTTCCTTGATAGGAAAGACGCAGAATGCATTCAAACCATATCAGTCATTCTGTTAAAAAAAAAAAAATCTTGATGTGTTGTTTATCTTTCAATTTTTATCATGTGTTGTTTATTTTTTATTTTTAATGGATTTTATTTTTTAATAGACAATGACTATTTTGCTGGAACTCAATTTCCAATCTCCGCGTAGAAATCCCCTTCTCCCGGCAAAGAAGGGGGTATGACAAGGTACTATTTTGTCACTGACAGCATTTAATAACAGTATTGTAAAGCCACAATCAAAATCACTTATGGGGAAGATTAAAGGTAGCAATATGGTTCCGGGTAATAATAGAGAAAGGGTAATAATTGTACTCAGTAAGAGGGAATTACAACTTTTAATCCGTTTTCCACATAAAAACTAAGAAAAAAAAATCTCAAGATGAAGAAAATCTGAAAGGTCTGTATGTTCACTGAAGACACTCGTAATTGCTTTTAGAAATAGTCTGCGGTATTCACTCGCAGTGGTATTAATTATAAATACTAGATTTTTTCTTAAAATCCTTTTTTTGTAAGATTTCTTTGTATGGTCGTATTTGGTGATGAGGGCTTAGCATGCTTTGCAAGCGGGTGTATCTCGTTTAACGGGATACTAGCACACCCCCTCTATTTATTATTGATAACAAGGGTGTAGTTACTTTTGCGTATTTTTCTACATTAAAATAAAGAGAGAAAAAATATCAAGAAGAAGTATATCTGAGAGATCTGTATATTCACTGAGGTCACTCCTAATTCCTTATAGAAATATTCAGTTGTGTCCAATCGCAGTCGTATTAATTGTATATATAAATATTGGATTGTTCTTTATTTTTATTACTGCTTGTAGATTTTATTTGTTTTAACTTTAGATTTTATAGATTATTTTAGGTTTTGTCTGTAGTTCTTTTGTTTAGCTTCTTCTATATTTAGCGATGAAGATACTCAGCTTACAATGGCTGTGAAAACAGAAACTGATTTGAAAAATGGCATGAAACAAATGATGCTAATAATTGAAAGATGGATGCGAGTGAACAAAATGATTGTTAATTGTTAAATGATTATTCTACTTTTAGTATCTTCACTGCATCCACCATCTTTACTAATAATAATACCCAGGTAAGTGAAGCTATCCATTTGCAGTGCAAGGCTGTGTCGTTTACTAGGGTATAATTTTCTCGAACGGCGTCACTAGTCAAGATCACCATTCAGCGCCATCGGCAGTCACGGTTCGGGTTAGGCAAACTCATGAAGCACCCTCACGCTGCTCTAAGGCCACTCTAGCAGGATTTGTCTTTTGGGGATAGGAACGGAGGAAGGAGCTTATGAGGGAGCGGAGACCCCAAACTATCTTACAATACCGGAACAGCTCCAACCAACTTAGCGAATTTCTTTGACAGAAAAGACGCAGAATGCATTCAAACTAAATTAGTCAATCTGTTTAATAAAAAAACAAAATCTTGATGTGTTGTTTATCTTTCCATTTTTATCAAGTGTTGTTTATTTTTTATTTTTAATGGATTTTATTTTTTAATAGACAATGACTATTTTGCTGGAACTCAATTTCCAATCTCCGCGCAGAAATCCCCTTCTGCCGGCAAAGAAGGGGGTAAGACAAGGTACTATTTTGTCACTGACAGCATTTAATAACAGTATTGTAAAGCCACAATCAAAGTCACTTATGACTATATTCTGCGTGGCATTGATTTGTCTTTGACTGGTTATGCGAATGACGTACTAAGCCTGCAGCGGTTTTTGCGTGGACTAGAAGATATTTCGATCAAATTACAACAAGAGTATACCCATACTGGACTCTGATGTAATGCTGAAAAGTCTGAAGTACTGCTGTTTAATTCGAAATCCGAAGCTGGTTGGAGGGTCAGACTTGGTGTGTTGAGCTCGCGGATGACATTGTATATCTGGGCCTTCCTATAGGACGGTCAATACTGGAGACGCGGTGGTTACTGCTCTCTCATTTTCAGAAGCGGTCTTCTTTTACGTATAGCCATATAGTGGCCAATAAGTGGAAGTTTGACCGTCGTTTGTTGGCCCAAGTGTACAATGCTATGGTTTTACCTCATTGTCTGTACCTTAGCCCATTTTGGCGCATTTTAACGGCTACAGATAAACTGAAATTGCGTTAATTGTACTACAAGTATGCAAAGTTTTGCTGCGTTTACCACCATGGACAAGCAATAGGTATGTTACGCGCCAGTACAGTATTAACAACCCTGAAGAGGCGGTTCTGTCCCAAATTGATCGATTTAATTCGTAAAGTCCCCCCCCCTCCCGTGGGCCAGTCGTTTTACAGCAGTTTTCGGCATTTGTTTCTGGCTGTTGTGTTTTTGTTTATGTCAGATGAATTAGTGTGTTTTGTTTTCTTTTTTGTGTTCCATCTGCTTTTTCATTGATGGGCATTTGATGCATTCATTCATTACATAGTTGGAATTCAAAATCGGCAAAGAAAGGTGAGTTTTCCAATTTCTAAGCAGGTTCAGATCATCTCTAGGAAGAAGTTTCCTGGGATAGGCATAAAAACTTCGCTGGAGACTCAGGAGTAAAAAAAGGCGACGTCTTATCCCCCATGGTTTTCAATTATGTAATTGACTGGATTATGGAGAGAGTTGTTAGCACACACGAAGGAGTTACGGTTGGTAAAGGTGTTCAGGTCACTGATGCTGATGCTGATGATATTGATGCTGTGATGACTATGCTGATGATATTGCCCTCGCAGAGGATGCTCCACTGACAGCCCAAATGATGATGGACAAAGTTGCATACTACTCTGCAATGGCTCCCGCAATATCATATATATCGCAATATCCGGCTCGGCGAATGAATAGATATGAAACTAATGATTCCAGTGATATAGGTATCTTGTTATTTTGGTGCAAGTTATAGCATGCCCAATATCATGAAATCACAGGTTAAAGCTTATAAGGTTATCGCCCTTTTAAGACCCCCCCCCCCCTCCCCCTATAGAAGTCATCTTCATCAAATATATCATACGATTGCAGGATACATCATACGATACGTGGATAGACACATACGAGCACAGGTATGTCATAAATAAATGTTAAATTGTCGGATACGACCTTTAGCCAAATATGTGACAACCGTAAAAAAAAGTTTTAGCCATAAAAGAAAGTCTTTAGTCGTAAAAAGGACTATATCCTTGGATGCGACCTTTGCTATGAAGAAACGAGGAAACATCAGTTTAGGTAGTAAAAAGAACACATACTAATTCATAGAAACAGATATTTTATTTTGAAAATTGTCTTGTTGCCTATATGAATTAAAACAAAATGCATGGTGTCTACTTTTCATCGTCACTTATATATTCACCTCGATCATACTCTTCAAGTTTTGGTTTTTCTTTTTTTGATGCCAAATTGGTATAAACAGCCATTGCCTTCAAAATAAAAAGAAGTAAGTTAATGAAATATAGGTAATAGGAGGAATACATTACGAACAATGGTTGATTTGTTGGTTGATCGACGATTGTTCTTACGTCGCGTCTATATCGGTGTTTTACAAATACATGCATTGCCCTCTATCTAAGGAGGTATCGAAAATCGTTCGGGACAGAGCAAAACCTTTGCGATAAAGTCACCAAAGTACAGCTGAGTAGGACTACCTTGTGTAGGGTAGACCCCGCCACCAATATTTGAAAATGAGTTTCGCCCGACAATAGGCCGCCACATGGATTAGCGGACATTACCAGGACTAACGGTATATCATCACTTGTGATGAAGCCGTGAAGTCTGTCAGAAAAAACAACAAAAAGCACTAGGTCTACACAACGTCTGCGCAGAAAGCAAAATGCGCAAACTAGCAGAAGACCCTGTCGCACGACAGGCATAAAAAAAAAATAAAACACCATAGCCTATGCTCCTTACTGAGGAGCAGAAGAAACGTATCTGGCTACCTTCTCTCCACTAAAAAAGTCTAAATACTCCATCCCCATACATCAAACTTTTCCTGAAAGTTCCAATTCAATCCCCAGGCTAGCGTTTCCAAAACAACTATTTACAATTTGTCGTCATTTTTCTCCTGGAAACGCACTGAGAAATATTTACCTGGCAACAGATAACCGTTGTGTAACACCACAAGATTATGTTCAGAGCTGAAAATTAGTTGAGTTACCGACATAACTATATAGGAAGATATGGTCTTGTTTATTTAAAAGTTTATCTGGTACTGTACATGCTAAAGGGTTAGCATATAGGATGTATATACATTACTATTAACGGTTACACGGGCGTCGCCAATCAATACAATCACATTTTTTCAAAAATTTTCCGTTCATTGAGTTCTATTTGCCCCTTTCAATGCTCAGTAAATTTCAGGCTGGCTAAAAATGAAATAATATAGGCCAATTTTTGGGTGTCAAAAATCGATCCAGCCGAAGTTAATTCTGATTTTCTTTCCTGCATTTAGGGTAGTTCTTTATATATATAAAAAAAAAGTCAAGCCAGGAACAAATTGGAATATAAATGATTTTTACAAGAAATATTGAGAAAAATCTGAGAAAAAACATACGAAAGCACTGCGAAAATCTGAAACCAGGAAATGCTCCAAAATCGTACTCGAAGCCTGAAATTTAACCCCATCCAAAAAAAATATTTTGGCTTTGAGTGGGTTTCTGAGTGTCATATACCATGTATTCGTTTCTGTTGTGAAAGAATATTATCTTTAAAATTGCTTTAGACTCCAGTTTCACCCACATAGATACAAAAAACAGGATACCATGGCAAGTAGGGCTATCTAACGCGTATATCTGTAACAACTATGTAGCTCACTTGATGCAGCATTTCAAAAATGCAGATGTCAGCCTCATCCAAAACGAACAAAGGGGACTTTTGGCTGCACCTGTTACGCCACGTTCGGTTAAGAATGAAGAATTTCTATACGACAAAGTGAACGAGCAGAGGTTCGTCTGGGATACTTGCACTGCGGCTTGAAGAGAAGGGAATTGAAGTCCATCATGTCACTGTGGATCCCGAATTTCTTATAGTGATGAAAGTATTCTAAAAGTGAAGCAGAACCAGAATGCAGCTGACATTCTGCCTTCCATAGTTGTAACGCTACATCAAGACCGCACAGTTTCGGTAAATCAATCAGACTCATGCTAGCGACAAGCGTTTTCACGAAGCTGCTTCAGTGTTCGATCAAGACACAACGTCAAAAGTTGATGTGATTAAAGCTACAGAGCAGACAATATGGGCGAAAAAGGGTGTTCCCTAAGACATGACCTTTCCGTGAGCAAACTTTCATCAACGATATCCTTTCCCAGCCAAGAAAGTCTTGTTAATTTAAATCTCAATTAACAGATTCTGGTGCCAGATTCTGGAATCAGGACCATGTGAAGACGAGTGATCTATCGACAGATTTGTTAGCCTCTGTCTGTAAATACGAATCTGGAATCTTAAAAAAACCATGAACGTTGGATGATTTTTTTAATAAATAAATTCAATATTAGACTAAATAAATATAGTAATTAACGCCTCGGAGCAAAGGTTGCAAGCAGAACCCATACCATCAGCTACTTGATACCACTTTTATCGAGTTCAAAGAGCTGAGTGGAATGAAAATCCTTACTGTCTGGGGCCTATTACTTTGAGGTTGGCGGTTTCAAGATGATGTAATCGTGGCAGTAGTGACAGATGCCAAACACAACAGAACGTCTGTTTAGGGTCACCAGGTGCATATGAAAGTTGTGTTGTAAAACGGCAGAATGCTCGAATCGAACATATGAGTTACAATGCACTCCCGCCTGTTCAGAATGTTTGGACGAGAGCTGCACAAACGTAGCTGAGAACAAGCACGTCCAAGACGAGCTTGAAGCTGAAACAGACTGTTAGCTTAAAATCAAAGTGAAGCATCAATGCTGTGATTCTAATTAAGAATATCAGTTTCGTCATTTTTTTTTTATTTTTTACGCTATGACTGTCCTTGTAGGCCAAGGGTCTACAAGGATTCCCAGCCGTCTTGGGAGGGTTTAAAAAGGGAGCCTTTGAATAGATTGGGATGGAGGAGGAGCGTACGTAGCTGTGTTGGCCTAAGGCGGCTTGGTGCTGCAGTGAATTACTATTAGTAGTTCTATTTTCAAAAGCCATCAGCTGTATTTGAAGTACAACTTTCTAAGAATACTATTCTGAACTATATGTGACCGATACGACGGGTAGACCCCACCGCTACTTTTCACAAAGAAATAAATGTGTCTGGTTAAATTTGGATTCTATGACTCTTTCTTGTCTCACATATTCAGTTTAGGAGGAACGATAATCCTTTTTTTCCCGAAGGAAAATATGTTTTTGGACTTTTGGCTCATCTTGGGCTGCCTGAGAAGTTTTGGCAACGCTAGTCTGATGTCGTAAGGTCTTACGTGCCGGAATATTGTGTAAGTCAGCCAGTCAAGATAAGATATAATACGACATTCCCTAAAAAAAAAATTGCAGAAAAATAAACTTTCCGGCTTTTTTTCATGAAATTTCGCTTTTATGTGTTTTTGGATGAAACTGAAGTCTGAAGCCGTTTTAAAGCTGATATATGATCTTAGTGATAATATATAGGTAAAAACCGATTTTTCTGAATATAAAGTACAAACTTCATTTGTGTTGCAATTATTTTCACCTCGAGCCACAGGACTGACTGGTTTCATCGAGGTCAGAATTTATGGATTTTCGAGCTTAATCGATTTTTTAGCTTAATCGAGGCCAAGGAACTTGTGGATTTTCAATTTTCAAGCCGACCAAATACACAATATTTTTGGATGTCAATAATCTTTTAGTCTTTTGGCCTGGGATAACCAAGAGCGCCCCAAGTCCGGTCACTACTTTTGGTCGGGCCTAACTAAAAAAATTCTTGGTACTCGGGAATGAATTCCTGGCATAATATACTAATATACATAATGTATTTTTTTTCTTAATATACTCTTTTTATATGAAAATTCTAATTATCATATAATAAAAAGTACATTACAAAAATCCACTTATAGGTCTATTACCGAATTTTTTTTTTCTAATGACGCAATTGTTTTTATTGCTTTTATAAAAATAATAACTAAGAACAAAATTCGTGCTCTTAATAATAAAAATTTAAAAATACCTAATTAGCTAGAATTAATTAGTTGGCTCAGTTTAGATTTTTGTTTTTTAATTAATTAAGAAAAATCATTTAAATTAGAATTTCAGAGCATAAACAAATTTCACGCTAATTCAGTATTGTCAAAAATTACTATAACATTAGTAGCATGGAACCTTACTTACACCGATTCGTGATCAATAAGTGCAAACTTGTAACAAGACATGTATAACATTTAGAAAGAAAAGAAAATCCCCTAAAAAAAGAGAGCATATTACTAATCACCACTCACAAAGATGAGCTCAATTCTCGAGGTAAGTTCAAAAGCTCAGTCATTGTTATCATTAACAATAAATTGTTTTTATTTGTTGTTGTTGCAGTAATGCAAAATTATTTTGTTGCAAAACAACTAGTTAAATCTCAAAGAAAAAGAAGATAAAATAATACAAACCTGAGTAACCATGCCAGATACATCTGAGGCATTTGCTGGCAGTAAAATTGTATTGGAAGACTTGGCTAATTGTTTAAACGCATTAACATACTGCTCAGCAACATTCAATGTAGCAGCATTCTTCCCCTCCTATAACAAACAGATTATAATAGTAATATTATACATTAATATTAATTTTCTTATATTAATATTAGATTTGTATTATTTATATTAACATAAATTATACAATGAAGACGCAATATCATACTGCTCAGCAACATTCAATGAGGCAACATTCTTCCCCTCCTATAAAAAACTGATTATAATAGTAATATTATACATTAATATTAATTTTCTTATATTAATATTAGATTTGTATTATTTATATTAACATAAATTATACAATGAAGACGCAATATCATACTGCTCAGCAACATTCAATGAGGCAACATTCTTCCCCTCCTATAAAAAACTGATTATAATAGTAATATTATACATTAATATTAATTTTCTTATATTAATATTAGATTTGTATTATTTATATTAACATAAATTATAAAAATGAAGACGCAATATCATACTGCTCAGCAACATTCAATGAGGAAACATTCTTCCCCTTCTATAAAAAACTGATTATAATAGTAATATTATACATTAATATTAATTTTCTTATATTAATATTAGATTTGTATTATTTATATTAACATAAATTATACAATGAAGACGCAATATCATACTGCTCAGCAACATTCAATGAGGAAACATTCTTCCCCTTCTATAAAAAACTGATTATAATAGTAATATTATACATTGATATTAATTTTCTTATATTAATATTAGATTTGTATTATTTATATTAACATAAATTATACAATGAAGACGCAATATCATACTGCTCAGCAACATTCAATGAGGAAACATTCTTCCCCTTCTATAAAAAACTGATTATAATAGTAATATTATACATTAATATTAATTTTCTTATATTAATATTAGATTTGTATTATTTATATTAACATAAATTATACAATGAAGACGCAATATCATACTGCTCAGCAACATTCAATGAGGCAACATTCTTCCCCTCCTATAAAAAACTGATTATAATAGTAATATTATACATTAATATTAATTTTCTTATATTAATATTAGATTTGTATTATTTATATTAACATAAATTATAAAAATGAAGACGCAATATCATACTGCTCAGCAACATTCAATGAGGCAACATTCTTCCCCTTCTATAAAAAACTGATTATAATATTAATATTATACATTAATATTAATTTTCTTATATTAATATTAGATTTGTATTATTTATATTAACATAAATTATAAAAATGAAGACGCAATATCATACTGCTCAGCAACATTCAATGAGGCAACATTCTTCCCCTCCTATAAAAAACTGATTATAATAGTAATATTATACATTAATATTAATTTTCTTATATTAATATTAGATTTGTATTATTTATATTTACATAAATTATAAAAATGAAGACGCAATATCATACTGCTCAGCAACATTCAATGAGGCAACATTCTTCCCCTCCTATAAAAAACTGATTATAATAGTAATATTATACATTAATATTAATTTTCTTATATTAATATTAGATTTGTATTATTTATATTAACATAAATTATAAAAATGAAGACGCAATATCATACTGCTCAGCAACATTCAATGAGGCAACATTCTTCCCCTCCTATAAATAACTGATTATAATAGTAATATTATACATTAATATTAATTTTCTTATATTAATATTAGATTTGTATTATTTATATTAACATAAATTATACAATGAAGACGCAATATCATACTGCTCAGCAACATTCAATGAGGCAACATTCTTCCCCTCCTATAAATAACTGATAGATTTGTATTATTTATATTAACATAAATTATACAATGAAGACGCAATATCATACTGCTCAGCAACATTCAATGAGGCAGCATTCTTCCCCTTCTATAAAAACTGATTATAATATTAATATTATACATTAATATTAATTTTCTTATATTAATATTAGATTTGTATTATTTATATTAACATAAATTATACAATGAAGACGCAATATCATACTGCTCAGCAACATTCAATGAGGCAACATTCTTCCCCTCCTATAAAAAACTGATTATAATATTAATATTATACATTAATATTAATTTTCTTATATTAATATTAGATTTGTATTATTTATATTAACATAAATTATACAATGAAGACGCAATATCATACTGCTCAGCAACATTCAATGAGGCAACATTCTTCCCCTTCTATAAAAAACTGATTATAATATTAATATTATACATTAATATTAATTTTCTTATATTAATATTAGATTTGTATTATTTATATTAACATAAATTATAAAAATGAAGACGCAATATCATACTGCTCAGCAACATTCAATGAGGCAACATTCTTCCCCTTCTATAAAAAACTGATTATAATATTAATATTATACATTAATATTAATTTTCTTATATTAATATTAGATTTGTATTATTTATATTAACATAAATTATACAATGAAGACGCAATATCATACTGCTCAGCAACATTCAATGAGGCAACATTCTTCCCCTTCTATAAAAAACTGATTATAATATTAATATTATACATTAATATTAATTTTCTTATATTAATATTAGATTTGTATTATTTATATTAACATAAATTATACAATGAAGACGCAATATCATACTGCTCAGCAACATTCAATGAGGCAACATTCTTCCCCTTCTATAAAAAACTGATTATAATATTAATATTATACATTAATATTAATTTTCTTATATTAATATTAGATTTGTATTATTTATATTAACATAAATGATACAATGAAGACGCAATATCATACTGCTCAGCAACATTCAATGAGGCAACATTCTTCCCCTTCTATAAAAAACTGATTATAATAGTAATATTATACATTAATATTAATTTTCTTATATTAATATTAGATTTGTATTATTTATATTAACATAAATTATACAATGAAGACGCAATATCATACTGCTCAGCAACATTCAATGAGGCAACATTCTTCCCCTTCTATAAAAAACTGATTATAATATTAATATTATACATTAATATTAATTTTCTTATATTAATATTAAATTTGTATTATTTATATTAACATAAAATCATACAATGAAGACGCAATATCATACTGCTCAGCAACATTCAATGAGGCAACATTCTTCCCCTTCTATAACAAACTGATTATAATATTAATATTATACATTAATATTAATTTTCTTATATTAAGATTAAATTTGTATTATTTATATTAACATAAAATTATACAATGAAGACGCAATATCATACTGCTCAGCAACATTCAATGAGGCAACATTCTTCCCTTCTATAACAAACTGATTATAATATTAATATTATACATTAACATTAATTTTCTTATATTAATATTAGATTTGTATTAATTATATTAATATAAAGAAAGAAAACGATCAAAAATGTTTTTTTTTTAAGACCAGACGAGAATACTGAAGTGAAAATGATACTGGAAAGGTTCAGACACTGACTGTTAATGGCAACTCAGACAGTTCTCTTGGGCAAGATAGTGAAAAAGAATGTCAACTCATTTTCGATTTTAAAAATTGAAAATTCATCTATGAGGGCCATTAGGTAGAAGGTAGAACCTACTGCAGAGGTCAGTGTGGCGACTATGAATGGTGGGAGAGGTAATGTGTGAAAGTGGCTGGAAAAGCCAGATCATATCTACTACATGAAAGAGGGTTTAGAATAAAAAAAATCCAGTACTTGAACAGTGTGTGATCTTGGACAAATGTTTTGACTAAAATGTATCTCCCCTAAACAAGGACAGCAGGTTCTTAATCTTGGACCTTATGCAGATAGTTGGGATTGGCTGACTACAATCTTATGGCCAAGTCTATTTAAATTTGATTACTCTTTTTTACAACACATGTCAGTGAGGCCATGCTTAGTATCTGTCTATGATTGAGATACTTCAATTTTAAGATCCTTTGTTCAAGATTGGGCAGTAGCCTATTTTCCAAGATTAGAGGTAAGCTTAAAATTTACAATTACAATTAGGGTTCTACTATTAACTGTCTGTGCATTCAAAATACTTACCATTGCATATGGTTGAAATAATCAAACTAATGAAATACTTATTAAGAAAATTTAAATAGATTTAGTAGAGAAAAATTAATTTTCCAGGTGGTATAATAGATATAACTATTGAGATGGTGATTAGGGAGATTTGCATTTGTAGATTTTTCCCGTTCATTTCTGTCAATATACCCGTTCAATAATTAGACACCTCCAGTGGTTTTATGACAAACAGTGAAACACATTAATTGTCCTCGATCTTAAATTCAGAATTTAATAGGTAGGAACTTGAGAATTTTCAGAGCCTATCATTTCAAATAACGCATCTATCTCACGGAATGAAAACCTCAGTGTTTATAAACACCTGCCTAAGGCAAGGACTCTAGAAATATTGGTTCTTTGCTATACCAAGGTGTCTTGAAATAGAGACGTCCTTAAATCCCAAGTTCCTACATACGCCACCGCTGCTATTTATTGCCCCCACCACCGCCAACCTTCCCTTATTGGCACGGCGCCGGTCTAGTTGTATAATAGAAATATAAAAAAAAAAAAAAAGTATAAGGGAACGTCATTCGACCAGGAGGGGGAAGGGGGCTGATGCCCCCTCTACCCCCCCCCCCCCTTATGGGCACCCATGTACTTAGTATCGAGGATCATATACATACTTGTAAATATATACTTAGCATTAGCTGTTTTTCGTTTACACAGTGGCTGAAAATTATCGATCTCAAAATCTATTTAATCTGAGATAAAAAAAGAGAGAAAGAGAAAGAGAGAGAGAGAGAGAGAGAGAGAGAGAGAGAGAGAGAGAGAGAGAGAGAGAGAGAGAGAGGAAGAGAGAGAGAATGAGAGAGAGAGAGAGAGAGAAGACACACTAACCAATTAGCCAACAAATACAGCTCACCTCTTTGGACAAAGCTTGGGCAAGTACAATCAACGACGTCGCCCTGGCTTCAGCATTTGCTACAATGGCTTTGGCTTCACCTTCGGCACGATTGATTTTCTCCAACTTTTCGGCCTCTAAATCACATAACACTTTATTATATATTTATCGAATTCTAGTGATGAAATTAAAGACAAAAATACGATTTGCATATGAACAAAGTAAAATATATTTTTCAAAATTGATGGGGGGGATTATTTTATTTTAAATGAAAATGACAAAAAAGGGTGGTTTTAAAACTCCAAGGGGTGGGAATACAGTTTAGGGGTCACCTGCCTCCCTAGATTTTGAAAAATACTTTTTATTTTAGCATTATCATTGAAAACCACTTTTTTGGAGTATTTTCATTGAAAAATCGAAAAAAAAACAAAAAAAAACACCCTCTCTAGATTTTCAAAAATATATCTCCCCCCTATATTTCTGTAAACCATAGATTTCAGTTTACTGCGAGAAGCTGGTTAGAGTCTAGCCCCCACAGCTTTTGCCAAAAGTTTGAAACACAAGCCAGATTGATGAAAATGATATTAAGTTTTGGCCAGGCGCCAAAAACGATGGGTTTCACTTGTACTTGAGCCGGAGTTTATAATTTGAAAGCTGAAACCGAATTTCATAATTGGTCAAAGAGGATTATCAGAAGTTTTCCATAAAATTTTAATTAATTTGCTAACTACAGATCAAAAGAGACAAATTTTCATAGAATTTACAGGAAGTGATAAAAAAAAAAAAAAAAATTGAGATTAAAATTCGGCTCAAAATGGACCAAATTGATCATCTTGTTACATTCTAAAAATATACACCGTGTTCCAGTATGCAGGCTCGTGCGAAAACAATCCATCGAGGATGCGACTCTCAAAATGTCGGGCAATTGATGATTTCCCACTTATTCTATATAGGATAGATTCCTAATCTATATAAACTATATAGATTCCTGCATATTCTATATAGGAATCATGAAAAAAAAACGGAACAAAAAAGAAAAAAGTACTCATCACTGCTGGCAAGGCTAGAAAGCGATTTTTCTTCGCTTTGCTCTAGTTTAGTGACAATACTTGTAACTGAAACTGACAACTCTGAGAAAACTCCGAGTAAACTCCGAAACTCCGAGCCTGTAAGAAATTTAATCACCACTTCAATATTAAAATCTTTATTATACTTATATAATATATTATATTTTTTATATATTACTCATATAATATATTATATAATATATAATATATTATAATATATTATATAATATACTTATATAATATATTATTTTTTATAATATATTACTTATATAATATATTATATTTAATATATAATATATTTTTTGTATTATATCATATTTTTTAATTATACAAAATCATCCAAAACATGGATTTGTCAGAATTTTCTTAAAAAGTATGAGCTCAGCTCGAAAATTAGCGAAATCATAATCACATTTCTGAATCAGCTTCAAATGGAACTTTTTCTCAACTGATAGTTTTTCTTTAAACGATTATAAATGTTTGGTTACTATGAGCCACATACTAGGTTACAATAGCTGCAACCTTTACTAGGTTGCAGCTATTGTACCTAGTTAATATAATGGTGCAAGGTGCAAGGACCAACATTTCAGTTTTTTCAGTTTTCTAGAGCTGCTAATTCTTCTTGACTATTTTAGAAACATCTGCCTCTTTATTTTCACCCTTTGGCTTTCTATACAGACCAAGGCGGTCCTGATAGAAGGGGCGCTTCTGATAGAAGAGGACTTAGTTTAGCACTCTCCTCAACATTCTTTGAAAAGTTCACCCGTTTTCCCTTAGTCTTTTTGGAAATCACTTTTGACTATTAAAAAGGGCACTAGCCCTTTCAATTTCAAATCGAATGAGCCTTTTTTGAAGTTTCTACGACAACAAATGGCCATCTCAAAACTTCTATCAGATGCATTTTGGGAAAATACGAGGTTACTACTACTAATACAAAACACTGCAATTATTTTTATTACCACTGAAACTACTGTAATAATAGTACTATTAAAGCTAAGTCTATGAAGGTAAAATTTGAGAAAATATTGATGGGAAATTCGAACTAACAAAAGAGACTATGTGCATTTAGATTATCAAAATAGCGTATCTTAAGAATTGGTTTGTGTATTAAGTTGGAACTCTCAGAGAATGCCTGAAGGTCAATTGACCAAAAGGCAATATGTGCACACTAATACTAATACTACTGCTACTGCAACATTTACTAGTTCTACTACTACTATTACTATTGCTCCAATTACTACTACTTCTATCACAAGTACTTGTTAGGTTAAGGGCATTAAGATGAAAATTTAGAAAAAGTATATGAATATACAGGTTAAAAAAGAGCAAATCGACAATATCATAGCAATGGCTAATTGTATTAAGTTGAGTAGTTATACCCAACAGAGCATAATTTGCACTTTACTGAAAAAAATAATTTTATTTGCTTTCAATTTCATAAATTTAGTAAATCAAATATTATTAACATTTTAAATAATAAATATCAGTATATGTAAATTAAACTGACAATGCACATTCATTTGTATTTTTTGGTAAAGTGTAAATTATGTTATGGCCTTGGAAGGCACAGGGGTTTTGAGCCCTACTCATGTTAATTTCTACTGGTTATTTTTGCTCATTTTTGGTTTAATGGATTTCTTTACAATTCCTTGAAAAACTTAGTTTGTAGACAAGTTTTTTAATTAATAAAACATAAAACTTGGATGTCGTAAAAGATTTTAGGGAATCGAGAACTTCTTGGGAGGGTGTAAAGAGGGAGCCTTTGAATAGATTGGAATGGAGCAGGAACGAATGTAGCTGTGTTGGGCTCAAGCGGTTTGGTACTGCAGTGAGTTTTTAGTAGTAGTAGTATATGTTTTGGGATATATATATATATATATATATATATATATATATATATATATATATATATATATATATATATATATATATATATATATATATATATATATATATATATATATATATATATATATATATATATATATATATATACACACATATATATATATATATATATATATATATATGGTATGGTATGGTATTTATTTCTGTTCACTGAATTTGCAGCTTAACCATTCAAAGGGTAAAGGTAAAAACTGATGCAAAATAATTTGGAATTATGGGAATCGACATAGCCTATAAGAATTCGAAAGTATAAACTAAAAAACAGAACAAATAGAACCTAAAAAGCTCGAAGTGTGACCTCATGATAACAAGGGTGCGATTATACGTAAGGAACGAACCACGGCCCATAGTAACCAAAAATTAAAAAACCAAACTGGCAAGCGAGAAAAAATTGCCATTTCTATCTGAGTCAAGAATGGCAACAATTACCTAAATTAGTCTTAATGATAAACTATTATTTTGAAAACAAATTTGATGGAACTTTGAAAAATAGCCTGAAACCCGCTAAAAACGGAGTCGGATCGAAACAAAAAATAAACCTTTGAAATCGCCATGGCCAAGAACATCTAAACAAGAAACTTACAGTCCCCTGGCTGGAACAACAAGGAAAATCCCTACTACCTACATCAGTATGTAGTAGCCTACTGATGTTCTACCTATGCATATTCTTAGGTACTCTTAGGTACTGTAATCTTATTCTTAGGTACTATAATGTATGATATTCTTAGTTACTCGTGGGGCTGGGACTGGGAATGTACGAATGGTGCGGTTTGAACCTACTTTCTAGGACTATAATGAATTTTTCTAGGACTAGACTTTCTAGGACTAGTCTAGGACTTTCTAGGACTAAAATGGTCTTTTAGTCTTTGTGTAATGCGCTGTATCCGTACTGCGCTGTACGGATGGAGGATGACAGAAAGCCAAAGATTTAGACTGTCGGCCATCTACCCGGGGACAAACAAAAGTAGGTTATTTCTGAATGGCACAGGAGAAGGTCACAAGGAAGGATTCAAAGGGAACTTGAACTTCATGGGAGAGGACAAACAGTGAAGCTGAATAGGCTGGGGTAGAGGAGGAGCGTACGCAGGTGGCTTGGTGCTGCAGTGAGTTGTTAGCAATAGTAACAGTTGATACTGGAAAATCTGGACTTGACCCACTGAGAGGAGGATGCGAACCCTCTAAGAGTTAATGACAACAACATTTCTCGCCATTACACAACGACACTGAAAAGGTTTGTACAGGCCATAGTTTGTTAATAAGATATTGAGGTGTCAGTCTTGACAGAGTATATCGCTTGGAGATATAACAGGCATTTAAAAAATCTTTGTACAGGCCATATTTTGTTAATAAGATATTGAGGTGTCAGTCTTGACTGAGTATATCGTTTGGAGATATAGGCAATTAAAAAATCTCCTAATATTAACGGCAGAAGTTGTGTCACGTGGTTGACACTATAAGGGCTCACCAGAAGCGAGGATTCGGGACTGCTTCTTGCCCTCTGCAATGTTAATGTCTGATGTCCGAATGCCTTCTGATTCCAGAATGGCTGCACGTTTCTTCCTCTCACTTTCAACTTGTGAATGCATTGCCTCTTGAATTCGCTTTGGAATTTGAATGTCCCCTACAAAGAAACAACAGAATAAATCAGAATAAGGATCATAATCAAAAGCAAAATCAGAAGCAAAGAACAGCAGAATAAATCGGAACTAAATCAGAATAAAAATCATAACCAGAAGCAAAGAACAACAGCATAAATCGGAAGTAAATCAGAATAAGAATCATAATCAGAAGTAAAATCAAAAGCAGAGAACAAGAGAATAAATCAAAACTAAATCCAAACAAGGATCATAATCAGAAGCAAAATTAAAGGGAATGAAGAACAGAATAAATCAGAATTAAGTCAGAAAAAGGATCATAATCAGAAGCAAAATTAAAGGGAATGAAGAACAGAGTAAATCAGAATTAAGTCAGAATAAGGATCATCATCAGAAACAAAGAACAACAGAATAAATCAGAACTAAATCAGAATAAGGCTCAACATAAGCGATAAAAGTACAATTTTAAGTGGTTTGAACCTTCTTGTCCCTCCAACCCCTACCCCTAAATGGCAGTGCAAATTATGTTCAGAGATTAACAGAGGAAATAAATGACGAAAATATATTCAGAAGTTTCTACACAATGATGGAAATAAAGCTTGACTGTTATTAAATGCAGAATTCACAATATCGTTTCCGGGTTAGACCTACAAAGTAATTAAAATGAAATACAAATATTGAGCAACGGATAAAGCTTTTAATAAGACATTTAACTCACCCCCCCCCCCCAAAAAAAAAAAAATTCGTATAAATAGGAATGAAAGACTAAATATTCGAGACTTAATTAAAAGGTAAAAAAAAGTAGCCTGAAAAAATCAACACGCACTTAAAAAGATAAGAAAAAAAAACACACAAAGGCTATACAAAAATAATAAGAAAAACGTTGCGAACGTGAAACCGAAGTATTAAAAAAGAACGCCGAATTTTATTTTTATTAAACATATATTAAAAAAAAACTCCGAAATATCAAAATTTCTATTATAATTTATGCAAAAAAGTTTTTTTGTCAAAGCTCACTATCTTATTAAAATTTTTGGTAGTTTTTCAGTGTTTTAATTTCATTTTAATTCTAAATGGAAAGGCAGCGTGGTTCAAGAGTTTAGTTGCACAATGATACCATTTTTGCGAGAATTCAACACAAGGACTGCAAATTTTCGCATGCAATCAAAAATTAGACTATTTACAACGTCAACAGTACTCGACCCATAAAATAGATACTTCTTCTTCCTCTAAGAAGCCTACCAGATTGAAGTGTAATTTCACAGTCTTCGTAAAAGATTTTTTTTTCAAATTTCCTTTCAAAATTTTACAAAAAAAAAAAACAATTTCTTTTTTTCAAGCATAAAAAACCTTCAATGAGCAATCGGTTGATTGATTAACAAAAGAAAAAGAAATTGAAAACTCAACTAATACTCATCAATTTAACAAATACTCAAGACTGACTAACAAATTTAGCATAAAGGACCAAAATATCGAAGTTTCAAAACTGTGTGAAAGAAAAGAAGAAAAGAAGAAGGAAGAAAGAAAAAGAAAAAAGAAGAAAAAAGAAAAAGAAGAGAATAAGGTCATCCATGATTTAAAGCTTTTGTTATATTTAAGTTTGTTTGTCTGATTTTTGACCGCAATTGGACGAGCTCTAAATTAAGTAAATAAATAAATGTATGTGAGATACATAGCCTAGATAGTAGATATAGCCTAGATCTTCCCCGAAATAAAGAAAAATACCAAGTAGCCAGTACTTCAAGTTGAAAATCGTTGCCAAAACTGTTCCTCATTAATGCTGAATTGTCCGAACAATCCTAAGGGATTGTCCTTTAGGATTTATTCTGAAACCATGGTCCGTGGACCCCTAAGAGGTCATAGACTAACTCTCTAGGAGCCCATAGGTCACACTGACTATAATTACTCAAGGTCAGCAGGTCACAAAAATGGAAGGGAAGGGGGTATTTTCATTCAATATTTTTTTTTAACAAAGATACAAGGTTGTCTTTTGTTTTCCATTGAACATACCGGGGGGGGGGGAGGGATACGGGTCTTAACAGGAATCAAGAAATGCATATACATCAAGAATTAATAATTACTCAAGGGAATCAATTCACGAAAATACAAGAGTGGAGGGCGGGGTATTTTCTAAAATTTAAGGGGGGGTGAGGTTACTTTTTTCGACCTTTTTTCATTGAACATACCAAAAACCGTATTTTCTAAATCCAGGAGGGGGAGGGGAGGAATGGGCCTTAACAGGAATAAAGAAATACACGTAAATCAAGAATTTATTATTAGTCAAGGGCACTAATTCAAGAGAATGCAAGGGTGGAGGGCGGGGTATTTTCTTTCAATATTGTTTAATGAAGATACAAAAAAGTGTTTCCCAAAATCTAGGGGATGGGGGCAAGGTTGCTTTTTTGCCTTCTTTTTCATTGAATATGCCAAAAAAAGTATTTATGAGGGGGGAAGGGATGCGTATTAACAGGAATCAAGAAATACAAGGGCAATAGCATGAGTAAGGCTAGTGGTGCTAATAACGAAAGCCTAGGACACCGTTTAGTCAGAATTGCTATTGGTCAAAAAGAAGAGTAGGGCGTGGCCTTTTATAATCCTAACGTTGCACCTACCAATAAGAAGACTAAAAAGGAAAGACAGGAGCGGTCTTTTTCACGGTGTGATCCGGTGTAATAAGGCTTACTAAGCCTCTTACACTGTTTAAGACGAAGCTCTACGAACACGATGTATTAATCAGCAGAGAAGTGAATGAAAACGATAACGCTGATTTTGGTGCAAATTAATTGAAGGATAACTTAGTGTCTTACGTTCCAATTTGAGTATAAAAAACCTTTAGACTATTCTTTCCGAACTGAATTAATGAAATCAGTTACTGAAAATATTATTCAATAAACAACGGCCAAATTCTTTTAAATTGTTATTAATGGTTTAACTATTTTAATTTAATGTAATGATTATTCACCGTTATTCTTAAGCCCCGTTTTAATTGTAATGGCTCGTCTTAATTGGCGAATAACTGATAAGAATTCTTGGCGAATAGTGCTAATAAAAACAAAATAGACACCACTCTTTTCTTATTCATATCAGTTTGAAGCAATATCCAGCGAAAAGTTCAGAATGGCCTTTTTTTAGAAGTGGAAGACAAGGCCAAATTTGCTCCACACAATTTTCGCATAAGCTTCTTCAGGCTTCTGCTTTTTCTTCTTCTTATGACGATTAATGAACCAAATGAGGACAGGGTTTTAGAGGCTATTGACTAACTGTTTAGGAGTCCGTAGGTCAACTTGACTATATAATTCAAATGAAAAATGTATGCGTAGAAAACTCCGCACAAAAAATAAGCATTATTAACTTATTAATTGTATAACATAATTCACTTTCATTAATTAATTGCACTTCGACTTCACAATAACACAAAAATATAATCAATAGTAATAATATCACAACTCAAAAAATCGACTTTAATATAGTCAACTCAGTAAGGGTTCATGGCAAGGGCATATCCAGGATTTTATAGAGGAAAGGGATGGTCACAAAAAAAAAAAAAAAAAATATATCAAGGATTCGTTTATGTTCATTTTCGTTACGTTTTTACGAGTCAAACAAAATTTGAGGGGCCAGGGGTGGGGTAAATCCTGAATTCCCCCTGGATTCGGCCTTGCTCCATGGTAAGGAAAAAACGTGGGAAAAAAAATCGGACAAAAATCATTGACAGACGTATTAAAATGTGTTGCAACACATGGAATAGATTATGCTGCAGCAAGGGCGTATCCATAATTTTGGTCAGGGGAGGGGAGGGGAATATTTTTTTTAGATGGGATGGGGTTACAAAAACTAACTTTAAAAACGCATCAAAAGTTTGTTTATATGCAAAATTGTTTCGTTTTCGTTAGTAGAACAAAAATTTGGGGGCGGGGTTAATACGCAGTAAACCCTCACCCCCCCCCCGATACGGCCTTGCGCTCCAAAAATAGATTTAACTAGGTTGAGCCTTCTGAACTAGTCTTTAGCTGATTGAACCTTGCACAGAGACTGAGAAATACAGAGAGCAAATTATATTTGAAGATAAAACAATGCACCCTCTTTTGGAAGCAAAGTCATTTTATCAGAAGATTTTGCAGGCTCTACAGATTTTTAAAATGTACGTAGAGACGATTTTAAATTTGAAAACCGAATTTAAATTAAAAAAAAAAGACTTTTCCTACCCACTGCTCCTCGCTTAGCACGTTTCCACTGGAAATGGGTTTGAACGAGATGCATTCTGCTTTCCTATTAAGCTTTGGCATTATTATTCAAACTCAATAGATTAAAAAAACTTAAATTTTTCATAATGTAAAAGAGGGAGCCAAAGAATATAGGTAGGGTCCGAGAGTGGATACTGGTGATAGTGTCGAAAAATAATACGTCAATGCCATCTCCCTTATCCTATTTTATAAGCTTTGTAATCGTTTTTCTGTCAGCAATTGAGATCGAACCCCTGTTCACCTGCGACTTGTCAGTCATGTGTCAATCCTAAATCCTGGTTGACTGCCTGTGATTCCCACATGGGCTTTCTAAGTAGGCAAAACCACTACAATATGAAAAATCAAGGTCACCCATTCGTCCTCCGAGTTCAGACGACTTGTTGGAAATAAATTTTCAACCTAAAATCTATGTCATTAACCTATTCTGACTTTGGTGGGCTTTCCCAATAGGCAAAACTGAGAGTGCTTGAAAAAGTCTCAGTCACCCGCTTGCCTTCAAATCCAGTGGACATTGCCAGTTATAAGTCAACTAAAGAATCTTGGTCGCCCCGCAGCGATTCAGCTGGGCTTTCCCAATAGACAAAATACAAAGTGTTTGGATATATCTCAGTCCCCCGTTTTGCCTACAAGTCCAGTGGACATTATCCGTCACGAGTCAACCCAAAAAATCTCTGTCGCCCCAGTTGCAATTCCAGTGGGCTCTCCAAGTAGGCCCATATAATATGAACAACTTCAGTCACAAATTTGCCTGTAAGTCCTGTGGACATGGTTGGTCATAAATCTTTGGAAAAAATTGAAGGAAACATAAACCGCAGGATAGTGATGTTTTTTTCTGTTTTTTTTTTCTTTTTGTGGACACTAGCACCAGTTTCCACTCTTCTAAGCTACCCACACTCCTTATAAGAAATAACAATCATACTGATTTCGTATCTTAAGCATGTAATTCCCCAGGCTGAAGACGCCTTATTAATTGCTGTGACAATGGCAATGTTCAGTGACTCTCTTTCTCTGAATACAGTGTCTAGTGAAATCTTCCCTATTTCTGACCTGAAATAAGAAAAAGATAGATAAAGTCACACAGTCAAAACTAGGAAAAATTTATGATTCAAGCAGAAACCTGGCCCTAAGATGCATCAAACATTTGTCAAGTAAATGATATAGCAAACCCCAATAAGACCTCGGTACATCCTTACACGCAGGGGAGAGATAAGATTCTAAAATTGGCCAGAAGGGGCACTCCCCAAAAGAGGCGGAAAATGCACCGTTTTTAGAAATATCCGAGACTACACTAGCTAAGTAACACAAGACGAAACAGCGTAGGACAATATAAATAAAAGCCATAAGGACAACATAAAAAGAAGCACACTAAAAAAACGAAATAGAAGAGGCCCTTTTATAAGCAACGACGAAAAGGCCACAGAATAAAAAACCAATGTTGAATGGCTCCTGAATAAAGGATTAAACTGAACTGAAAATAGCTCCCGAATAAATCTCCTTGACACGATGGCAAAACAGTTGCTAAAATTTTTGTATTAATTCTTACTCAAACCATTCTCATGCATGTTCAAACATACGAGTCGATCAAGGGCTTTGATCAAAAAAAAAAAAAATTAAATATGAAAAAGCGGACTTAGCCAGATTGGATTAAGAAAATGTCTGATTTGTCGTGTGGTGGCGCAGTGGGTTTGATCAAGACTAGGTAATAAGCGACCCGGAGTTCAAACCCAGTTGTAGGAGCACACTGCGGAGTTGACGCAAGGACCTTAGTAGTCAAGAAGCGTCGTTAATCCGATACAATACAAGCTAACTTTTTTTTTTATCAGGTTAATGATTAAGTGTTACACAAGTACGAAAGCAAATCGTCCGTAATATTTCTTTTTATTTCTTGAATTGTGAAAATATAAGCGTTGGATGATACAGATTTATCAAACAGTTCGTGGTAACGAACTGTAAGTAAGGAGTGACCCGGCTCAATGGTAACCGAAACTCTAAAAAACGGAATTTTGATACCAATAGATACATAAAAAGAATCAAATTTTAATTCTGATTTCAAATATACAAGTTTCATCAAGTTTAATCTTACCCATCAAAAGTTACGCGCCTGAGAAAATTTGGCTGATTTTCGAAAAGAGGGGGAAAGACCCCCTAAAAGTTATAGAACCTTAATGAAAATTACACCATCATATTCAGCGTATCGGAGAACCCTACTGTAGAGGTTTCAAGCTCCTATCTACAAAAATGTGGAATTTTCCATTTTTTGCCAGAAGAAAGATCACGGATGCGTGTTTATTTGTCTTTTTTTTTTTTCCAGGGGTAATCGTATTGACCCAGTGGTCCTAGAATATTGTAGGAGGGCTCATTGGAACGGAAATTAAAGGTTATAAACCATAAAGTTTCACAAAGGACATCCAATCAGGTAGAATTTAACCTTTCCTCATCTTTGCCAGTCCGCTTTCTGCTGGACGTAGATACTAGGATTTTAATCTAATTAAAATCTAAATTAAACTCTAATTATAATTAAATCTGTTTTTATCCCTGTAAGCACTAGGTCGTATTTAAGAAAGTATAGTAAATAGAAAAATTCTGACTGAATATGTACTTCAAATCGAATTACTTATTGAAAACAAAATATACTAAAAACTATAATGAGAATTGACCTTAATTAATAGAATTACAATGAGAATTCACCCTAAAACAGATTTCATAGAGGTCTCTAGGGACAGAATTGTTAATTGAAATCTGTAATATTTGTTATATTTTTTTTCTCTTGTTGTTATCCTGTTTTTGTTATTTAGTAAATTTCTCTCTCTCTCTTACTTTCATAGGCATGGCCCAAACATGGTATCTTTAGCCAAAAATAAAGAATACTATAATAATTAATTAAATACAAGAAAAACTTGCCAACGAGCACAAAATATATAAAAATGCACAAGCTACGAATAATTAAAAGCACGAACAAACACTCAGAAGAAAGCTTGGCGAATAACGCTGTGACATGGTGTAAACCGCTGTCGGTTATGGAACTCAGTCAGACAGAGGGAGGGGTATCTATTCTACCCGCTTTTGCAAGAATGATGGGAATATTAATCCCGTAAAAAAATTGGAAGTGAATTTAATTTACATAGCTTTTATTGCCTTTTTATTACAAACTATAGTACTATAATATCTTTCAATACTACCATTGGTAACAGAACTGTAAGTAAGGAGCGACCCGGCTCAATGGTAACCGAAACTCTAGAAAACGGTATTTTGATAAAAATAGATACACCAAAAGAATCAGATTTTAATGCTGATTTCAAATATATAAATTTCATCAAGTTTAGTCCTACCCATCAAAAGTTACGCGCCTGAGAAAATTTGACTGATTTTCGAAAAGAGGGGAAAGACCCCCTAAAAGTTATAGAACCTTAATGAAAATTACACCATCATATTCAGCGTATCGGAGAACCCTACTGTAGAGGTTTCAAGCTCCTATCTACAAAAATGTGGAATTTTCCATTTTTTGCCAGAAGAAAGATCACGGATGCGTGTGTTTATTTGTCTTTTTTTTTTCAGGGGTAATCGTATTGACCCAGTGGCCCTAGAATATTGTAGGAGGGCTCATTGGAACCGAAATTAAAGGTTCTAGTGCCCTTTTTAAGTGACCAAAAAAAGAAGGGCAACTAGGCCCCCTCCCACGTTCATTTTTTCTCAAAGTCACCCAATTAAAATTTTGAGATAACCATTTTGTTCAGCATAGTCGAAAATCTAATAAATATGTCTTTTAGGATGACTTAATCCCCCACAGTTCCCAGGGGAAGGGCTGCAAGTTATGAACTTTGCCCATTGCTTACATAGTGTATTGGTTATTGGGAAGTATACAGACATTTTCAGGAAGGATTTTTTTCTGGTGGGGGGGGCTGCAGGAGGGGTTAATCGAGAGTATCTTTCCGTGGAGGATGTTTCTTTGGGGTAAGGGAAATTTCTATGAAGGGGGCGCCGGATTTCCAAGCATTATTTAAAAAACGATCAGAAATTAAATTAAAAAAACAAACAAGTTTTCTCCTGAAAGTAAGAACCAACATTAGAACTTAAAACGAACAGAAATTATTACGTATATGAGGGGGATCTCCCCCAAGTCAATACCTCGCTCTTTAGTAAATAAAGCAAGTCAAGTCAAGTCAAGCTCTTTACGCTACAGCTTTTTTTAGTGCTTTCAAAAGAGCTATCTATTCTAATTAAACGGCCTTTGTGATTCAGGGGTTCGTGAATTAAAATTGTTTTAACTTTTAACGTAAAGAGCGTGGTATTGACTAGGGGGAGAACCCCCTCATATACGTAATAACATATACGTAATAAAAAAAAAACAATAAAAAAAACAAGCGATACGGCTCAATAGTAATCGAAACTTTTAAAAACGGAATTTTGATGTCAATAAATGTATCAAAAGAATGGGCTTATATTGCTGATTCTAAATATATAAATTTTATTAAGTTTAGTATTACTCATCAAAGGCTACGAGCCTGAAAAAATTTACCTGATTTTTTAAAGAGGGGGGAAACATCCCCTACAAGTGAAAGAATTTTAATGAAAATCACACCGTCAGATTCAGCGTATCATAAAACCCTATTACATAGGTTTCAAGCTCATATCTGCAAAAATCTGCAACTTTGTATTTTTTTGCCAGAAGAAAAATATACGAATATAGAAGTTCGTTACGTAAGTTAATTTGTAAATTACGTCAGAACCAAATTTAGAGACAGCCATTTAGCAAAAGAAAAGTAAAATTTTTATGCAAATTTTGTTTTACTTATTCAATGACGGTGAGCCAAAATAAAAGCTGCATTAACTAAAAAAACGATCAGAAATTAAATAAAAAAAACAAGTTTTTTAAACTGAAAGTAAGGAGCGACATTAAAACTTAAAACGAACAGAAATTATTCTGTATATGAAAGGGACTGTCCTCTCCTCAACGTCTCGCTCTTTACGCTAAAGTTTGACTCTGTCTCACAACTTTATTTTTTAAAACAATAAAAAACTTTAGCGTAAAGAGCGAGGCGTTGAGGAGGAGACAGCCCCTTTCATATACGGAATAATTTTCCTTTTAAAGATCTGAACACAAACACCCTTTTAAAGATCTGAACACAAATAGTAGTGTTTAATTTAGTTTCATACCTCCTCTAGTTGACCTGAAATGGAAAACTTGATACCATTCGCAAAAAATCTGTTTAATTTCTTTGATAGCTTGGATACACTTACGCTATTTTGATTTGGTTAAATTTTAAGAGCAGAAGTAGCTCCGAAAGTTTGAACATAATACCCTCAGTCGGTCTTGGGATACTGCTGAGATGTCTTATTGGGAATTAGCATTAACACAGTGCATTTTGATTTAATCTTAAGGCAACATTTAGTTATTAACCAAAATGGGCAAATGGGAGGGTGGGCGTGGGAATGAGATTAGTTGCCCTCCAATCACTTTCGACTATTAAAAGGGCAGCAGTCCTTTCTATTTTCAATCGAATGAGCCCTTTTCGAAGCTCCTACGACCACTCCTTCGATACGAAGTGCCCTGGTCTAAACAACAACAACAAAAGATAATAATACATTATACCCACATTGATCTTTACTAGAAAAATGTCAAGCCTTCCAATCACTTTCGACTATTAAAAAGGGCACTAGGCCTTTCGATTTCTAATCGAATGAGCCCTTTTTGAGTTTCTACGACAACGCTTTCTATAAACACCTTAAATGACCCCAGGCCATAAATTAAAACCCTTATCCTAAGGGCTGTTAGGGTGGTCGTCATCCTCTAAGACCTAATTTACAGAACTTTCAAATACGTTAAAGAAAATGGCTATCTCTAAATTTTGATTGGATGTGTTTGGGGAAATGGTGGGCATGAGAGGGGCGTTAGTCGCTCTCCAATCACTTTCAACTATTAAAAAATGCACTAGCCCTTTCAATTTCCAATCAAATGAGCCCTTTTGAAGTTTCTAGGACAACACTTTCAATAAAAACCTTATATGCTCCCAGGGCATAACTTACAACCCTTACCCGAAGGGCTGGGGGGGGGCTGTCATCCTCAAAGACCTAATTTCCAGAACTTTCTACTACGTTGAACAAAATGGCTATCTGCAAATTTTGATTGGATGTGTTTGGGGAAATGGTGGGCATGAGAGGGGCGTTAGTCGCTCTCCAATCACTTTCAACTATTAAAAAATGCACTAGCCCTCTCAATTTCCAATTGACTGGGCCCCTTTTGAAGTTTTTACGACAACTCTATCTATAAAAACCTTATATGCCCCCAGGGCATAACTTACAACCTTTGCCCTGGGGGCTCTGGGGGGTTCGTCATCCTTAAATACATTATTTCCAGAACTTTCTACTACGTTGAACAAAATGGCTATCTGCAAATTTTGATTGGATGTGTTTGGGGGAATGGTGGGCATGAGAGGTGGGTTAGTTAGTCTCCACTCACTTTCAACTATCAAAAAGGGCAATTTCAATTTCCAATCAAGTGAACCCTTTTTGGGAATTTCTACAACAACTTTCTATATAAACCTAATATGCCCCCAGGGCATAACTTACATCCCTTGCACTAAGGGCCCTGAGGGGGTTATCATCCTGCAAGACCTAATTTCCAGAACTTTCAACTACGTTGAACAAAATGGATATCTCAAAATTTTCATTGGATGTGTTTGGGAAAATGGTAGGGGTGGGAGGGGGGTTAGTTGCCCTTCAATCACTTTCGAATATTAAAAAGGGCACTAGCCATTTCAATTTCAAATTGAATGAGCCCTTCTTGAAGTTTCTTCAACATAACTTTCTATACAAAACCTTATATGCCCCCAGGGCATAACTTACAACCCTTGCCCTGAGGGCTGTGGGGGGGGGGGGTTGTCATCCTTAAAGACCTAATTTCCAAAACTTTCAACCACGTTGATTAAAATGGCTATCTAAAAATTTTGATTGTATGTGTTTGGGGAAAAGGTGGGCGTGAGAGGGGGGTTATTTGCCGTCAAATCACTTTCGACTATTAAAAAGGGCACTAGCCCTTTGGATTTTCAATCGAATGAGCCCTTTTTCAAGTTTCTACGACAAAGATTTCAATAAAAACCTTATATACCACCAGGGCATAACTTATAACCCTTGCCCTGAAGACTGTGGGGGGAGTGTACTGCTCAAAGGTGTAATTTCCTAAACTTTAAACTGCGTGGAACAAAATGGTTATCTCAAAATTTTGATTGGATGTGTTTTGATTGGAAAAAGGGGACTAGCCATTTCAATTTCCAATCGAATGAGCCCTTTTTGAAGTTTCTACTACAGCGCGTTCTATGAAAACCTTATATGCCCACAGGGCATAACTTGCAACCCTTGCCCTGAGGGCTGTGGGGGGTGGGGGGTTCGTCATCCTCAAAGACCTAATTTCCAGAACTTTCAACTACGTTGAACGAAAGGGCTATCTTAAAATTTTGATTGGATGTGTTTGGGGAAAAGGTGGGCGTGAGAGGGGTGTTAGTTGCCCTCCAATCACTTTCGACTATTAAAAAAGGCACTAGCCCTTTGAATTTCCAATCGAATGAGCCTTTTTTGAAGTTTCTACGACAACGCTTTCTACAAATCCCTTATATGCCCCAAGGGCATAACTTACAACCCTTGCCCTGAGGGCTGTGGGGGAGTGTCCTCCTCAAAAACATAATTTCTATCTTGAAATCAGCTACACTGAACAAAATAGCTATCTCAAAATTTTGATTGGATGTGTTTCGAGAAATGGTGGGCGTGGATGGGGTGTTAGTTGCCTTCCAATCACTTTCGACTATTAAAAAGGGCACAAGCCACTCCAATTTCCAATTGAATGAGCCCTTTTCGAAGTTTCGACGACAAATTCTTTGATACGAAGTGCCCTGGTCTAAAGGAAAAAAAATAATAAATAATACATTGTGCCAACATCGTTCTTATATGCCCCCAGGTCATAACTTAAAATCCTTGACCTGAGGGTTGTGGGGGGGGGTGTCCTCCTCAAAAACATATTTTCTATCTGGAAATCAACTATGCTGAACAAAATCGCTATCTCAAAATTTTGATTGGATGTGTTTGGGGAAATGGTGGGCGTGGAAGGGGTGTTAGTTGCCTTCCAATCACTTTCGACTATTAAAAAGGGAGCACGCCACTCCAATTTCCAATCGAATGGGCCCTTTTCGAAGTTTCTACGACAACTCCTTCGATACGAAGTGCCCTTGTATAGAAAAAGAAGAAAACAAAAAAATAAATGGTACATTGTGCCAACATCGTTCTTTACTTAGGCAGCGCTATTGCGCTGCCTATGATTCAAAATTTTGAGATAGCCATTTTGTTCAACGTAAATGTTAGGAGGTGAACGTAAGTGATCGGAGGGCGTATACCCCCCCCCCCCCCACACACACCTTGTATTTTCCCAAAATGCATGTGACATAAATTTTGAGATGATCATTTGTTGTCGTAGACACTTCAAAACAGGCTCACTTGATTGGAAATTAGGAGGGCCTGTTTTAATAGTCAAAAGTGATTGGAGGGTAATAAGCCTCCCTCGACACCCATCAATTCCCAAAACTTATCTAATCAAAATTTTGAGATAGCCATTTTGTTCAGCGTAGTTGAAAAATGTGGAAATTATTTCTTTGAGGATGCCACCCATTCCACAGCCCTCAGTGCAAGGGTTATAAGTTAGGTCCTGACGGCATATAAGATTTTTATGGAAAGAGATATCGAATAAACTCCGGAGAGGGCTCATTGGATAGGAAATCAGATGTTTTAGTTCCCTTTTTAAGAGTCAAAGTGATCAAGGGTAGCCTTCGTGTGGATAGCCATTCCAAAGATTATATAGTAAGGCCTTTGGGGTGGACAGAATCCCCAGAGTCTGGGGGAAAGGGTTGTAAGTTATGTCCCAGGGACATATAAGGTTGTTAAAGAAGGGGTGGTCGTGTGAACTTTAGAAGAGGCTAATTTGATTTGAAATATATAGTTCTAGTTCCTTTTTAAGAGTTAAACATAATGCAGAGGAACTGGCCCCCTTCCTTGACATCCTCTTTTCCCAAAACGCGTTCAATTGAAATTGTTAGATAGCCATTGTGCTACCAGTAGTAAAAAAAATTACATAAAACTGTCGTTAGGGTGGACACAATCCCCCAGAGCCCATGGGCAAGGGTTGTAATTTTGCCCAGGGCATATAAAGTTTTGATGGAATGAGTAGTTGCATAAACTTTGGATCGGATGGAACTCATTT
This sequence comes from Artemia sinica, assembly GCA_027921565.1. NCBI lineage: Eukaryota > Metazoa > Arthropoda > Branchiopoda > Anostraca > Artemiidae > Artemia > Artemia sinica. The sequence goes on from CM051269.1 coordinate 53,881,197, forward strand.
GATTATAAGTCGGAAGTTTTAGCGCCCTTTTTAAAAGTCAAAAGTGAATTTAGGGACGTCAACGCCCCCCCTCCCCTAAGCCTATCATTACCCAAAACATATCCAATCGAAATTTAAAAAGAGCTATTTTGTTCAGTGTTGTTGAAAGGTCCAGTAATTATGTCTTTGGGGATGTCAACCTTCCCACAATCCTCAGGACAAGGGCTGTAAGTTGGGCACTTTGTTCAGTGCTTACACATTGTATATGTCATTGATAAAGGTATGCATGTTTGAACTTTTCTTTTCAATAGGACAGAGTATTTAGGTGCTGAGGGAACTGCTGAACTAAACCACAACACGTTATGTGTATGCAAATTGTCAAAAGGGCACAACACAGGAATAACTGAGTATTTTAATTCGGAAAATTCAGGAAATGATAAGAGAGATGATCAAAAAGGCAATATTTGCATGCTACCAATGCTACTATAACTACCCCCACTACTCCATTTACAGTATTAATGAGAAATTTGAACTAAATCAAAAGACGCTATGTGCATGCACATTGTCAAAAAAGCGTATCTTAAGAATTGATTTTGGTATAAAGTTGGAACTTCAGAGAATACTTAAAGAGGAAAATCATTCCATCAAAAGACACTACTGCTAATACTACTCTTACTGCTACATTTACTACTACTACTTCTATTGCAACTACTTGTAGGGCTAAGAGCATTGAGATGAAAATTTCAAGAAGTATATGAACATACAGGTTATCAAAAGGACATATCAGCTATGTCATAGCAATGGCTAATTGTATTAAGTTGAAACTTACAGGACTTGATGAGAGGGATGTTCAACTGACCAAAAGGTAATAGGTTATAACTACTGCTGCTAGTAGTATTACCGCTATTCATTAATATTACTAGCAATATCAATACTACTACTGTGAATACTATTAAAACTGTGCCTAATGGCATGAAGGTGAAATTTTCAAGGAACTTTGAGGGGGGAAGATGAATCACTGAATCCTTCTGTATGCAGGCCCTCTGTAAAAGATTGAGGAAGAGAGGCAGGATGCTTTACAGAGGAATCGTCAAAGGGTGACCAAGATGGTCATTCAAACGAATGAACATTGTTTTGAATGGCAAAGTTGAAGACAGTTTGGACATATTATAACTAGGATTATGGCTATCAGCCAAATAGCGTTATTTGGCCATCTAGCTGGGACCAAACGAAAAGAAGGTCGTCCTTGACTGGGAAAAGAATTAGGGCAAGTTGGAACTCTGTGAGAAAAGGTACAAGGCGAAGATTTGAACATATGTGAGTGGAAGAGCTATGGGCGCATCTGTGTTAGTTTCAGGTGTTTCAATGAATTAAGCGGTAATAGTGGTACCTAAGTCACTATTTCACTCTTCCCTTGACGTTTTTCCCACTCTTCGTTCTGTTTCAACAAAAATCCCTATTTTTGCTCAAATACAATTTGCCACAAGAAGATGTAGAAGAACATTTTCCCTTACATAATCCATAGATTAAATAAATAAATCGTCTCCCCTTCCCCTTTTTCACTCATTGTGTAAAGCCTATTTCGCTATTTTTGGTATCCTATTTGTATAATATTTTTATTACGAAATTCCTCAAAAACTTTTGCTCCTATATTAAAAAAAGTAATTATAAACCATGCCAATATTTTCCCTCTTCCTTGTTATTTATACAGTTTCCCCTGTTTACCCCTTCTTTGCGTTTCACTAAACTATTTCAGATTTTATTATATTTCATTGTTTTATAATCTTTTCACACGTCTTTTCTGGCCAATCTTTTTTTTCTTCTTTTTTTTTGCGGTGCTGGAATATTGTGCAATCAGCCCGTTTGATCTTGCGATACTTATTTCTTAGAATTGTCTTACCTATGAAACCATTCCTTATTTATCTCTAATACACAGCTTATTATCCATAATTGTAAGTAGGTCTAGATTGTTTACAGTCAGTTTCATCACCCTATAAAATGCTTCTGAAATCTGATAATCTCAATAAAAAACGTCTTTTAACACTTTGAGCACAGTTTTAAACGCTTTTTGATCCCCAATTTTGAGTGGGTCTCACTGGTTAGTAATCAGTTTAAAAAGCCTGCAAAAACGTTTGGAGAAGCATTAGTTTCCAACTATGAGCCCATCAGCAACTTTATGTGATAAAAAAAAAAAAAAAAAAAAAAAAAAAACTGAACACAAAAATAATCAAACAGAACTATTACCTCATAGTGGTTTGTGCCAATTGTGTAACTGCATATTCAACATCTTCGACCCCGTACGATGCCTTGAAAGGGTCGTAAATTCGCAAGTAAAGAACTCCATCTATAGTCAAAGTCACATTGTCTGCAAATAGAAAAAAACATAATGGTAAGATTGTAGTTCATAAGCGATGATTCCAGCATTCACAATGTTTTCGGATTTCCCCCAAATTCATTCCATAACGCTAAAAATGTATCCCATAAACAGTGCTTCTATCCAAAAAATTTTGGAGCTTCCCCGAATTTTCCTACGAAACTGAGTTCTATGAAATTTCCCAAAAATTTAATGTTCATAATATACAAGCGATAACGCGAAATACAAATCGTCAATTTTCGGAAAAAAATTAGAAGATCCCAACTTTCTTTTTACGAAACTCTGAAAAGCTCCCAAAAATTCGGTGGTACTGAAAGCCCTGCCCAAGTGGAGTTCGTTGACTTTATCTTTCCGCCTAGCAGGGGGGTTTCCTCTGAGACGTTTCCATCCATGCAGGGTGGAGTTGAAGTGCACAGCCCTTGCTGGTGCTTCATGTGGCCGACGACGTAAGTGGCCATACCAGCAAACAGTGCACTGGGAAAGTTGTGTCGAGAAAGAAGCCTGCAAAGTACGTGACAGGAGGGTATGGTTAGTCAAAGTCAGTCCAGTGAGGACGCTCGATTCGTCAAAGATCATTGGTCTGCGCGACATCAATGATGTTGAGGACAGATTTTGCAACTGGCCACGTCTCAGCTCCATATAGTAGCAATGTGCTGAGGAAAACGTGGTAAATACGCATTTTAGTATGGCGGCTTATATTTGGTTTATGCCAAATGTTATTCAGCCTCCCAACAACTGCTGACGCTTTGGCTATTCGGGATGCAAGCTTCCTTGTGACCAAAACATCCCTTGACAGTGTAGATCCCAGATAAGTGAAGCCTTCAACCACATCTATTGAGTCCCTCCCAATGTTGACTTCCTTTACAGTAGGTAGTGACGTGGGGGGCTAGATGGGCTTTCCGAAAGTTCATCCGCAGACCAACTTCAGAGACTTTTTTTGAAAGCCCGTGAAGAGCTTCGGTGACTTTTTCGATGGTGTCCGCGACTAAGGCAATATCACTAGTGGAGTCAGCGCCAGTAAGGACACGGTCTCCAAAAAAGAAGACCAAATTGAAGGCAATTCGTCTTGCGGTCTCCAAAACAGAGACCGAACCGAAGACAATTTGTCGTGCAAGCCAAGATGTAGTCAATCACGCAGTTGAAAAGCTTGGGAGCGGCGGTGTAACCTTGCTGGACGCCTGTCTTCCCAAAGAATGTGGGGCTGGGTCTTCCATTGACTTGCGCGCAGCTCTCTGTACCATCATACAGCTTTTCGAAAAGTGAGCAATACTTATGAGCAAGGCCTATCCAGGTGGGCGTTGGGGGTTTGAACCTCCCCCCTAAATGTTTTTTCCAATTCGTAAAAACGTAACAAAAATGAATATAAACAAATTTTTGTTACTTTTTAATCGATTTTTGTAACCCCCCCCCCCCATAAAAAATACAATTCTGGATAAGTTCTTGCTTATGTGGTTCTTAATATCAGACAGAGCGAACGGTGATCAATAGAATCAAAAGCTGATTTAAAGTTTACAAATGCGATGTACTTTTGCGGTGAAACTTTCACGTCTTCTCAATCAGCTGGTGCATAGTGAAGATTTGCTACGTTGTCGAGCTGCCAGACATGAGCCCAGCTTGCTGAGCTCTTCTATTTCTACATATGAAGGGAGAGCATATGTCCAGTAGTGTTATGGCAAACAGTTTGCCGAGACCAGAGAGAAGCGTAATCCCGCGATGATTAGTGCAAGTTTGGCGACTGCCATTTGTTTCCAGAGTGGCAATATGATGCCAGCACGCCAATTTGTCGGTATGCGTTCTGTTGTCAATATAACTGAGAAGGTGAGCTAGAGCCACAGAGCCATTGCTGCACCTCCGTACTTGAGAAGTTCTGCTGAAATACCACAGACACCAGGGGCTCAAATATTTCTTAGATGTTGTATAGCATTTTGGATCTCAAGGGCTGCAAACGATTGCGATACGATATCAGAAGTCAGCTTGGGTGTCACCTCCACCTGTATTTACGGCCCCAGAGGAGGGTGCCCCAGTTTCTATTATAGACTCCCAGGGACTAGATCCATTCTTTACCTGAACTTACTGCTCAATAAAGGTGCCCAACATGTCTGTAGGTCGTTTCCCTATCCACCACCCGAGGACACGCTGAGTGGCCTGAGGGAGGCCTTAGTGAGAAGAAGACAAATATATATATATATATATATATATATATATATATATATATATATATATATATATATATATATATATATATATATATATATATATATATATATTATATATATATATATATATATATATATATATATATATAGAATCAAAAGCCGATTTAAAGTTTACAAATGCGATGTACTTTTTGCGGTGAAACTTTGACGTCTTCTCAATCAGCTGGTATATATATTTTGATTTGATATATATACGAATCAAATTAACTATTTTGTTTTAATAAAAGAACGGAATATAAATTTCAAAAGAAAAGTCGATTTTTTAGTTATTAGTATTATTGATAGGCATGCAATCTTAGTTATCGTCAATAATGAATATACATAAAATTGATATCACGCGAAGCAAGAGCCAAACGAGAACTGCCAACGGTAGCGAGCGAAGCAAAAAAATCTGCCAAAAATCTAGAAAACTTGACCTAGATTGGCTTCATGATTTTTATCAATTATATTTATTCGGTATTTATTCGATATTTTTCGATATATATTCGATATATATTCGGTATTTATTCGGTATTATTTAGTCGATATTTATTCGACGCATTCCCCTTCCTAAACCACAATAAAACGCATCTCTAGGTCTAAAAAGTATCGAAATATTCAGTAATTTGTTTCTTATAGAAACCAAGCTAATTCTTCTTCAATGACCACACTCACTATTATCACCTTTCTTGTAAAGGGGCCTAAATAAAGTTTCCTAAAATCGCTAGGTACTCCCGCTTCCTAAAAAATCCTATTCATAATATGAAGTAAATTATCTTTAATAAAACAGCCACCATAACTGTATATAATGACGGTGAACTCACATCAGAACAAAACAGCTTTGCAGTATGAAGGGAATAGCTTTTACAAAAGGGCAGATAGACGGTAGAACCGTAACAAGAAAAACTACAATCTTAGCATTAAGCGTCACGTAAATATGTTTGCAATGTGAAGCGTCCCTTAATATTCTTCTTTGACCGAGTACTGAACCCACAGGTAACAATACAATTTTTCTGGAGAGGTGTGGGAGGGGGTAATTTGACCCTTTAAGTGTATTGTTTAAATAGAAAGCCAAGAAATATATGGAAACACAATAAAAACAAATGCCAAAAAAGCGACACCCTCCTTCACTCTTTACTCCCTAGTTACATCTTTACTTCTTGTTCTTTTTTACTTCTTAACTTTAATTTACTCTTGCTTCTTTACTACTTCTCTTTACTTTACTCTTCTTTCCTTCTTCACTTTAATTCACTCTTACTTTTTGACTACTTTTCATCTTTATTTCATCTAGCTTCACTCTTTTACTTCTTTGTTCCTTTTTACTGTTCTTTACTTTCTAATTTTACTTTACTCTTACTTCTTTACTACTTCGATTTACAATAATCTTACTTCTTTACTTTACTTTGCTCTTCTTTCCTTCGTCACTTTACTTCACTCTTACTTCTTTACTACTTTTCATCTTCACTTCATCTAGCTTCATTCTTTACTTTTTTGCTTTTGCCTCTTCTTTACTTCTTAAATTTACTTTACTCTTACTTTTTCACTACGTCGCTTTACGTTACTCTTACTTCTTTATTTCTTCCCTCTACTTTACTCATATTTCTTTATTATTCTTTCTTTCTTCGCTTTACTTCACTATTACTTCTTTTCTAATTTTCATTTTATTTAATTGGCGCACGGACCCTTGGGTCCGTGCACCTTATCAAATACTACTACTACTGCTACTAACATCTCACTGCAGCACCAAGCCGCCTGAGGCCAGCACAGCTACGCACGTTCCTCCTCCATCCCAATATATTCAAAGCCTCCCTTTTTACACCCTCCCAGGAAGTTGCCATTTCCTTTAAGTCTTTCTTTATGACGTCTTCCACCCCAGACGAGGACGACCTGCTTTCTGTTTAGCCCTAGACGGTTGGCCAAAAAGGACAATCTTCGACAATCTGTCATTCTTCATCCGCACAAAGTTCCCTAGCCACCTCAACCTTTCTTTCACTATAGCCCTAGAAAGCGGTATTGAACCACATTTTTCGCAAAGCCTACTGTTTGAAATACAGTCAGTCAGCCGGGTACCCAGAACAATCCGTAAGCAATTTTTCTGGAAAACATCTAGCAAATCTTCATCCGTTTTTCGGAGCGTCCATGCTTCAGAGCCATATTTGACCACTGTCATCACTAATATTCTAATATTCTAATATTCTAATCTTGATTTGCAGACTCATCTTCCTATTCTTCCAAATTTTAACTGTGAAAAAAAACCCTGAGCCTTGGCTATTCCACTTTTAACATCTTCACTGCTCCCATTGTCTTTACTAATAATACTACCAAGGTAAGCGAAGCTGTCCAACTGATCAATCTTTTTGTTACTTAACGTCGCCTTTTCATCTTCACTTATTCCTAGCCTCAGTGACTTAGTCTTCTTAACATTAATTTTCAAACCTATTCTAGGAATAGGTGACACATCCCTTGAATTGAAAATCAAGTATTTTCAGTAGGCATCAAGACATGGCTAATTGTAGGAAAAAGGCAAAGACCGAGATAGTCTGAGGAATTGAGAGGCAAAAATGTTTAAATGGTACGGGTATAATGGTGGGAGTAAGTATGACTCTCTTATTGGACAAGTACTTGTGTGTTAGTTTTTGGAAAGGCACGCCTGCCTAGAGTTTCAAGCAGGTTGACCAAGAATTTAAAATTGACATAGGACCATTATATTGCCTGGAATGAGAGGCAAACAAGGCACGCCCGCCTATGGTCTTAGGAAGGTAGACCAAGAATTTAGAATTGACACAGGACCATTGATTTGCTTGGAATAACAGGCAAACAATCATTTAAGGCCATCTTCATCTTCCAAATAGTACCTATTCATTGCCTAGGCTCAGCCCTACATTCTGAGCAAATTTTAGTTTTTCAAATTTTTGGGTCACTCACTTGCCCGATATTCTAGGCGGATGGGAGCCCCCAAATATTGTTCCAAATTTCTCTCCTATGACACATCGACACATCCTCTACCTTTTCTAAGACCAAACTGTTCTTCTCTTAAAACTTTGTCTACAGCTTCTCTCAGTCTAAAAAGTATCATATTACTAAATAATTTGCTACCTACAGAGACCAAACTAAGGGCTCGATAATTACCACACTGACTCTTATCACCTTTCTTATAAAGTGGCTTAATTAAGATTTTCCTAAAATCGTTAGGTACTTCCCCTTTTTCAAAAATAATATTCATAATCTTCAGTAACTTATTTCTAACCTCAGAGCCACCATATTTAAGAAACTCATTTACCACCCTATCAGCACCTGGAGCCTTATTCCTCCTCACAAAAAAAAAAATCTTCCTTCACATCCAATGTATCACAAACTTTTTTATTTTCCTGTATATCTTTAACTGCAACTCTATCTCGGTTTAGCAAATTCTCAAAATGTTCTGCCCATCTCTCTTTAACCCTCTCCTTATCACTAATTATGGCCCCGTTTCTATCTTTAACTGGGACAAGCCCGGATTGACTACTCCTCTCAATTTATTAATATGGCAGTAGGCCTACAGTATTTTACTATTATGCCGTCTAGCTGTATCTCAAAATTCCAGATCCTCTGCAATTTTATCCATGACCTCCACTTCACAAATTCATATTTTAATGCTTTCTCCACTTTCTTTACATTCCTTTTGTTTTCATATGAGCTATTACTAAGATAATTCTTGTACAAGTCCCTTCTTCTTTCTATTAAACATAAAGCTTGTTCACTAATATTCTTAACTGCAGTCCTAGCTTCCTTCCCTAAGACACCTTCAGCACCTTCAAAAATTATTTTCTAAAATTATTCCAAGCATCTTCCATATTTTCAAATTTTAAACTCTTAAGCTTAGTATTCAACTGTTCCTGGAAGGTTGCTCTCAAATTATCATCCTGGAGTCTACCAACATCATAACTTCCCGGAAGGTAGTTACCCTTCCGAAATTTCAGCTTTAAATTACCACTAGACACTACTAGATGGTGATCTCTACTTTTAACATCAATAACAGCACGCCTAATTACCCTAGTATCTTGTATTGATCCTGTCAGTCTTCGGTTTCCTATAACATAATCAATAAGGTTTGCTGTCTTACCATCACGTGAATACCATGTTAACTTATGAGCCATTCTATGACCAAACACCGTATTGGTTGCAACTAGATTGTTATACCTACAAAATTACAAAAGTCTGTATCCATTACTGTTTTCTTTTCCTACACCAAATTTATCTAGGCTAGGATACCATCCATCCTTATTTCTACCGACCTGGGCGTTTAAATCTCCTAGTAAAAACATCATATTTCTACCTGGGACCCTGTCTATTTGCTCCTGTAACTGTTAAGTAAAATTCATCTGAGTCACTAGTATCTCCGTCAGTCGGTTCTACAGGGGCATGTACTACTATAATTGATACTTTGAACTTTTTAGCCATAAAATGAGCAATAAGTATTCTATTATTAATACCTTCCCAGCCTAAACAAAACTTAGCAGCTCCCTTATTCATCATGAGCCCTACTCCCTGTCTATGTGAGTCCCCAGTCTTGCAAGTACCCCGAAAGGATCGAGGCAGCCCTTTGCAGAGGCCGTTGTCCATAGATCTGGATCTTACGCCTGCCACAGTTGTCCTCCTATAGAGTATCCTCCTGCGATGGTGTTCTGCATGACCATGCAAATGGCCCGGGCGAGGGTGCCCCAATTTCTATTATGGATCCCCAGGAACAAGGTCCTTCCTTGGTCCGTGCATCCTATAAGATAAGATAACGTGTATTTCAAGCCAAAATGTGGCCATGTACACAAATAACATTCAAGATTAACAAATTACAGCACTCGTCACAACAATAAAGAAAAAATAAAAATAAAATAAAAACTACTCTCTTCTTTTTGCAAAATACTCATCAAAATATCTTCCCACTAGACAAATAAATTGTGACGACGTACTTTTCAAGGCATCAGGAAGCAGCACTCGATCATTCCCAAATAAATTTTCCCTTACCCCCAAAAGACCTCGACAACGACTCAGACAATGCTCCAAATTCTCCTCCTCTTCTTGGCAAAGAGGGCAAGCAAAACTGCCATCCGGGACACTTTTGCTCCTCTCAAAACTTTCAATCTCGAACGAATCGGAAGGCAATTAGATCGTAGCTGCATCCAATATGTAAGGTATCTAGACGGTAAATTTAACTTAAAGTAAAATTCCTGACCATAAATTATCTTAACCTCATTATAATACCTTAAAGCTTCCGAATTCTTAATCTCCTCACCCCATTTCTGTATCGTCTGGTCCTCCAGCACCCGCTTAATTTCCTTGTCCAACTGTAATTGTTGACTAGTTGGTCCAAGGCCGTCATTCCATGCGAAAGAAAAACCTGTCTTATCCAATGCCTCTTTAACTTTAAAAGGTCAAGATCTTTTCCTATGTAGCTGAAATACCTCATCATATGCAGCCTTCAGTAACCTATCACTGGGTAACTGTACAACCCTTAGCCAAAATTTTATTATTTGGACTGTCCTATAACTTTTAAGAGACCACAGTCCAAGGTCTCCTTTAAGAAACTGGGTATGGGTCATTCTATGCAACCCGTACAATCTCTTAAAATGACCTAGCTGAACGCTTTCTAACTGGGCAGCGTTCTCATGTCCCCAGATCTCTGCCCCGTAATGGAGAATCCGCATAATCTTAGATAAAAAAAAAACCTCTTATGCAAAGACAAATTCTTTATTCCACTAATTTTATTCCTGAAAAGTGAAAATGTTGCAGCTCTTCCCCTATTTAACACTTCTTTAATATGAGAACTCCATCCACCATTACTTTGGAAGATATAACCAAGATACTTTATTTTTTCAACTACTTCTAATTGCTGTCCTCCAAATGTCCTCATTCCATTTACTGAAAACAACCACTTTAGTTTTCATAACATTAAGCTGTAACTTTTTCATTTGTAAATATTCCTCAATTAAATCAAGTAACATCTGAAGCTCCCTTGCCGACTTCGCCACCAATACAGTGTCATCCGCAAATAATAACACCGAAAAATTAATTTTTCCAAGACACAGCTTTGGAGCCCATTTTTCTTCCAGAAACTCCACCATATCATTCAAAAACAGACCGAACAGTCTCGGGGACATGGCGCTGCCCTGCTTCACTCCTTTCTTAAGGTCAAATAGCCTGGAAAATCCCGAACCTGCAACCCTGACCATAGACTTAGTCCCAGAATACATACCAACAAATGAAAGAATAAAACTTAAAGGTAGACCTACATCTCTTAAACACTTTTCAAGGAGAGCTCTATGTACATTGTCGAATGCCTTTCTTAAGTCTAGAAACGCAACACACAGCTATTTTTTTACCTGATCCATACTTCTCTATCAGTGCACTTAACACAAATGCTCTATCCGACGTACTATACCCTTTCCTGAAACCCCCCTGCTCCTCTTTAATTACCCCATAACCCTCCAACCATTCATTCAACCGATTGTCCAAAATCTTTTGTAAAATTTTACTAAGTGCAGGCGCTAATGCTATCAACCTATAGCTATCATGATCACTAGGACTACCTTTCTTAAATAGAGGTACCATAATCGATACTTTCCATAGGGAAGACCATACACCACTACTTATAATTCTATTAAAAATATTCACTAAAACTAGCAAAAAAACATCAAGAAACCTCTTTAACAAAACTGCTGGTATACCATCTATTCCTGGCCCTGATCCTCCCTTCATCTTCTTAACTACTTTCCTAACTTCATCTGAGGTTACCTCCTTCACTAACTCATAATCTTTTTCTTTCATCGGAAACTGCGGAGCAACCCTTGATTCTTCACTATCAAGGCCACTAGAATCTTCATCTATACTCTCAAGAAAACTAGGCCAAGTATCAACTTCGGGATTTGTAATTGGCCTTTTCCTTGTCCATTCTCCTGCCTTATTCCCGACCAAAATTGCTTTGTATCCCCTACCATATAAGCCTTCTCTATCTCTTTCTGTTCCTCTCTAATTTTCTCTCGTTTTTTCCTCCGTTTTAGCCTATTATATTCCCTTCTCCTTTCCTTAAACCGTAAAAACAAGCTCTGCCTTTCTTCCTCTACAGAGCAAGCATTTACCAAATCTAATAACTCCTCCAACTCCTTTTTAAAAGTACTACATTCATCATCAAAAAAACTATTTTTCCTTTTCATATTTGGTTTCTCTGACACACGAGCACACTCATAAATCACAAAACCCAAATATTCCAAAATTTCATCTATATCTCTTGTTTCATCATGCAGACTCTCAACTTTCTAAATTATTTCAGGCCTCAAAAACTCCTCTTTCATCAACTCCCGCTCCTCTTTACTCCATTCACGCTTTAAAAACTTCCCTGAAAAACAAAGATCCTTTGTAACCCTCCTAGTAGGACTATCACCTTTTTTATTCCTTGGAACTCCTCTTCCAAGGCAAAGCTTAATTTCAACTGGTAAGTGGTCAGAGTCTACGACCCTAAGAACCTCAACATCAACTGTCAGGGCCACGAGTTCAATACCAACCAAAACATAATCAATTACACTAGGGTTTGTCCCCGACAGACAGGTAAACTCACCCTCCTCCCCATCCTTCCCAAATCTTCCATTTCCAATCACTAATGCATTGTCTGAACACAGTTTCAGAAGCCTTTTACCCCAACAATTAACCCTTCTTTCAATATCTTTGCTCCTTCTAGATGTCTTATAAATATCAGGTATCAGGTCCGGCGTATCAACAAATGAAACTTGATTAATCTCCTTACATATTCCCGTATAAGCATTAAAGTCCCCCACCACCAAAAAAATAATCCTTATCAAAACGTGATCGCAATTGCCTAAGCTCCTCCTCTAATAAATCCCATGTCACTTCTACTACATACGAACTATTCTGGGGGGCAATATACATGGCACCTAAAATCCAACTTTTACTACTAACAAGATGAATCCGAACCCATATAATATTCTCCAATACACTAGAAATTCGAGAATGTTTACGGAAACGACCTTGCTTAATTAACAACAAAATACCTCCATAATATCTCATATTCTTTGCTGGTTTACGCGCCACATTTTCTACCCAGTATCCTTCAAAATAAGGCACTGTATCGTCACTATGCCACGACTCCACAAGAGCAATAATATCAACACCACCTAGGTCCTTCAGTACTTGTTCAACCTTATTTCTCACACCCTGGACATTCCATATGATTACTCGCATAGGGTGAACATGGCCACACTGTCCCTATTCACTTAGAACAAGCTGGTCATATGTCGGCAGGACAAAGGGCGTTTCTGGCTCATCTGGAAAGTCTATAATTCTCGGCTTGACTATCACTCTCAGAGCTTTCAGACACCACTCTGCCAGCGACGGAAATGTCCGTTTTTTCGCTAGCCGGTTCTTTAGCTAGTTCGACTTCTCTTGTTTCTGCTAACCCGTTTCGAGGAGGCCCCTGTTTGTTCACTTCACTGGAGCTGGTGGTTACTTCCTTAACACATTCCGAAGGTAACCCCTAAGCCTAGCTTGGTGGTGTTTCGACAAAGCGTACTCTAAGACCGGTTTAAGGTTTTTACGGGCTTCCCTTTGCCTGGCACTATAACCAGGGGCAGCCGACAACTCATTCCTCTTCAAAAGGGGATTAGACTTAAGAATTATCCCGCGAAATTCAACAGAGTTCATCTTTAGTAAGACTGGTCCCGCACGCATTCTGAACACGTCTTTGACGTCACAACGGTTCAGATTTAAGTCCGGTATACACTTATTAAGAACCATAATTATTTCTTGCTTCAGCGTATATATAGCAGGATTAATAGGTTCGAAGTTATATAGGACAACATTACATCTTCTCAGTTCTTCATCAAATGCGTCATCCCGCATGGTAGCTGCTCGTAAATTCTTCCGAAGCATCTCAATTTCTCCTTTCATCTCTTCACAAGCTTTGACATTTTCAGATAGTTTTTGGTTCAAAGAAGAAAACTGGCTTTCAACTGATGTAACCTTCACTAAAACGTCCGGCAAAGTCTTTTCAGTAGCCTCAATTAATCGTGGTATCAGATCTAGCTTGAAATTAATTTCCCGTAAAAACTGAGCACTGGCTGTACCCTCAGGCATAGCCTCAGTTAAAGCTATAGTCGCTCCGTTTGAGTTATTCATTTTTCAAAAATTTCAATCCTCCCGCACACTGCTTACGTATTCCTGCTTCAGTAATCAAAATCACGATCAATAATCGTATATAAATAACAGTCCAGAGATATTATCACAAGAGTCAAAATTCTATTTCGTATTTCACTTGCAAGCAACGCTCCCCGAGGCGATGTTCATCAGACGAGCGCTGAATGAAAACTGATCAGATCTATATCAGAGGTACCCTGCATATCTGTAGGGCGTTCCCCTATCGCCACCTGGGGACACGCTGAGTGGCCTGGGGGAGGCCCTTATCAAATGAGTGATGAATAACTGAAAGGGTAGATTATGAAACTATTGCGCCTCACGAAACATTGGAAACAAACCAGATTTGTTTCAAACTCATTATTGGTATTTCTTGTAAGCTGTTTTCACACTTCTTGCAATTTTTCACACTTTTACATAATTTTTTTTTGCAAAAATTTTACCAAAACTCGTCAAGTTGATTTTATTGCTCTTACTCATTGCTTACAAAATTTAAAATCACAAGATGCAGTTTCCTAGGATTGAAGACTATCCCTAAATTCCCTTAAAATTTCGAAAATTCATAATTCCCCTAAAACATCCCTAAAAATTTAACACTACAAAATATAGTCTCCTAGGATCGAGGACTGTCCTCGATCCTAGAAAAATTTGTAAAATTCTCAATTTCCCTAAAAAATCCCTAAGAATTGAACACCACAAAATATAGTCTTCTAGGATCGAGGACTATCCCTAAATTCGGCCCAAGCTGTACACCTCGGATGTGCTTTTAAAAGTTTTTTGTACCTGTAAAAAAGAAAAGCCAAATAGACCATCCCTTTTCACTCGTTTTTGTATTTACCTACTTTTGCTATGTCGACTTTTGAGGTAGTAAGAAGAGTACAGAACCTAGTAGGTTCTTTTATATTAAATTTTAAGAAAGTAAACAGAGCGAAGGTTTTTTTTAGCAACGACATATTTTACAAGTAAAGTCTCTATTTCGCTATGGTTGAAACTTGATCCATCAAGTTTCGAACTCAATTTCGCATATATTAACCATATATGGGTCACGCCCCCTCCATTCTGAAATGGGGGAAAAAATTGCAAATTACATGATTTTTGATAATATAGGGATAGCTGTTAAAGTACTCTATTCATATTTAATTCCCCCTTCCCAACTGCGTGAGTTGAGCCTTCCCGAGATGGAATACTAGCTGCAACAGATACGTAGTTTATTTGAAGAATTTCACAAGGGTAGAAAGGCGGAGAAATATACACTCTATTATACTAAATATATTCTATATACTCTAATATACAGTATTACAGTATCTGTAACATAGCTAGTAATATGCGATTTTAGGCGAGTTATGCCAAAATTATTCAGTTTAAATAAAAAAAAATTCTTCAGCTCAAATCAGCTATAGATTTTTGAATGGATTATGTATGAAATTTATTTGTTCTATCCAATATTAAACACCAATATCACGCAAATAATTAATCAAGTTCATATTTTTCAACAGGGTTGTCATTTTATAGAAACTAAAAGATTCCATATATGGGGTTATCTGCAAGGAATCAGGAGGGGTAGGGAGATGTTTATATATTTTTTTTTCGAAGGACTTCCCTTGAAAACCGTAAAAACAATTACCTTAAAATTCTTCTTTTATATTTTAGATTCCCCCCCTTTTAAAAAATACTTTAGGGGGATCATTTTTCGGACATGCATGCACAGCGCCAACATGCATTTGAATGGTAGCATAAGGACAGACCTGATCAAAACATATAGCATTAAATAAAAATAAAAATCTGTCGTATTTTAATCTAGGACTCCAGAAGCCAAAAGCTAATTGCTAGAAAAATTAAAAGTGTTCATTTTATAAAAAAAAAAACACATCCAGAGAATAACCACAGCGGTTTGTGATTAGGGAGTACAGATACGGAACAAAGCAAAAAAATGGATATAATGTATCAACACGAGGGAGGTACCCAGAGGAGGGACGGGACCTCGGACCCGCACCCCCTTGAAATCCCAAATAAACTCAAATTTCTGGCCACAGTTTATTCAAATAACCAAACGAATTTGTTTTTATTTATCCCCCCCCCCCGGAAAAAAACTTATGCATACATATCTGATCGACATTTCTCAAATATTTTGCGCCTTTCGATAGTTTTATATTTATACTTACAAAATTAATTAAATGATATTAGTTTTAAAGTTAGTTTGGCTTCACGATGCTACATTTTTTTTTTTTTTTTAATCCGGTGTTATATCTTTTTTCTTTTTATTGCCATGTATTTAACACGGCTGATTGCCATAAAATTGTTATTATTAATTATTATAGTTGTTATTATTATTAAAATACATGTAAAAGACAACATTCAATGACAAATTTTATAAAGCGTGTAAATAAATAAAAATAAATAGACATGACAGGTAGACAAACATATATCATCAAATATGGGCCATCAGAGAGATATATTATAGGATATATCTATATTTATAGGATATATTATAGATAATATTATATTATATCTTATTATAATATATTATAAGGATATATTATATATATTATAATATATAATATTATATATATAATATTATATTATATATAATATAATATAATAATATATTATATATAATATAATATTATATTATATATAATATAAAATAATAATATTATATATAATATATATAATAATATTATATATAATATTATATAATATTATATATATAAGATTATATTATATATATTATATTATAATATATAAGGATATATTATAGATAATATTAGGAATCTATTACCCAGTCCCCATGGTGTGCTTGGCAATACAACATATCTAATTATACAAAAAAAAAGAAAAAAAAAAACACAATCAAAATTTAAGGTCCCATGTAATTGATACAGCATAAAACGTAGAATATTTAAGCTATAAATTTAATTTCTATTTTTTTTTTTGCTTAATTACTTAATAATTTTAATTACTTAATTTTAATTACTTTATTTTTATATATTGTTGCTTAATTAAATATATAACAGTTGACTAGTTTATTTTCTATTTTAATTAAATTTAACTAATATAATTGCTCAACTTTATTCAATTATTTAATTTAATTTTCTTAATATTTAAATAAAATTAAATAATAGCAACGTCGCTTAAATACCGTGATATCTGTTTACCTACATATGTAGGTAGTCCCCCTTTCATTGCTTGAAAAACAGCTCTGAATGAAACTACCTCCCTACTTGGCACGGTCTCTCAAAGACAGGGGCGCCAGTTGGGAAAGGAGGTATAATCCCCCCCCCCTTAGATTAAAGAAATTGTATCTTCATTTAAATAAAAAAAAGGAAAAAATTCCTTTCTTTACTACATTTTCGTGATTTGGCGCCCCTGGTCAAAGGAAGGTTATCCCTGACAACCCGTCTGTGTATACCCTTCAAGAAAACTTAAACAGACACAATTCTAGGGAGAAAACCAAGGTAAATGGTTGACTTGCGGCACAACAGACCCCGATTTCGGAGAGGCATGCCACCAAGATCGTGTCCAAAATTTTTGTTTGGGGGAGGGCTATTTTAGTAGGGGGGAGGGGATACAAAACAACTTTACAAAACACAATAAAAATTTGTTTATATGTATTTCTGTTACTTTTTTATTGGCCGAAAAAAACTTCAAGGAGGTTCAAACCGGGTACCCCCCCCCCCCTGGATACGCTCATGCCTGGCACCAAAAAAAATATTGTCAAAAAAAAACAACCAAGTACCTACTTACCAGCTGAGATGGCAGATTGGTGAGGTATGGCAATAGGTATTTCCTTCAGAGACTGCACATACTTAATTTTGTCAATAAAAGGGATTAAAACATTTAGCCCAGGGTCCAGGATTTTGTTGAATTTACCCATTCTTTCCACTACCCATGCCTATAATTAAAACAAAACCATTATTAATAATATTTGGGGTGAGTAAGTTTTAAATTATAAAATTGTACAGAACTACAAGTCGAGATCAAATTATTAAATAATCTACATAAAAAAAATCGAATGTATGTCTGTGTATCCTGTAAGCATTACTACACTATTTATCCGATCACCAAGAAACTTTAAGATTTTTTTTAGTACACTCTCGCGAAGGCTTAATGCATAAATTTTCTCTCAAGGCCCTCTTAATCTTTCGAATACTTTTCGCTCTGACTGAAATTAGAGACCCCTGAACACAAATACTTGGAAAAGATGGCATACAGGTGGTAAAGAGGAAGTTGATAATCCTAACCTTATTTTTCAAATACTTTGAAATTGAAAAATAAGATAGTTATTAATACGCAGGGGTAATTTTCCACGAAGGGGAGGAGATTTTCCGCAGACAGTGGAAGGTTTTCCCGAGTTTTCGCAGAGGGGACTTTTCCGGGGGGATAAATATCTGCAGGGGGATTTTTTCAGGAGAAATTTTTCAAAGACTTTTAATATTTAAGGGGGGGGGAGGGAGAGAATTTCTGTGGAGGCAAATTTTTCGCGGAGAAATTCGCAGGGGGGAGGGAGAGAATTTCTGTTGAGGCAAATTTTTCGCGGAGAAATTTTTCACAGAGGAGTTTCCTGCACGGCAGAATTTTCAACAAAGGATGAATTTTACACTGGGAGGGGGGGGGGATTTTCCTATATTTTGAGATTAAAGCAACGTACGACGGATAAGCTCGTAACAATATAAAACTTACAAGATTTTAGTTTTATTTTGAAAATAAAACAAACTAAAATGATAAAAGGAGGAAGGTAAATTTCTATTTTCTTTACTGTGGAATAAAAAAATTCAATGGGAAAATTCAATAATAAATGCTTCTTTTAGAATGTACAAGACAACTCTAACAAGTTAGTTCATTGAAGCAATGTCTGAAAATCGTTTGTCAAAGATATATATTTTGCTGTGCATCCGTACAATATCCACCTAATACACCACCTTATCCATACAATAAGTAAAAAAAAGGAACAATAAATCATGCCTGTAACTAAATCAAGACCACATTATAATTCAAATAAATTGCATTGTGCAGCCCATAAGGCTTAAAAATACCTTGAAACTAATTCAATCGATCTCATAAAATAGTTTTTTGATAAGTGATACCTTTATCATTCAACCCAGAAAAGAAGCCTGTATTAAAAAAAAGTTCTATAGTTCAAACAATAATGTCCAGGCACCAATGCGCTGCAATACACCTTTATATTTCAATTCAAGTAAACAATGGATACTATTTGTTGAAGAAGGGTATTTTTACCTGCCATGGAAAAAGGTGAACTTTTTTTAGTTGTTAAAAAATGCTGATGTTTTTCTCTTCTGAACTTGTAGAATTAAAGAAGTAAATAAAATTATACTACAGCAATCTATTTAGCATAAAAATATAACCCGGAAAAAGTAACAGTTGCCAACTGTCAGTCACTTAACTCTTTATTGCACAGAGAGGGCAATACAAACTATGAAAATAGAAGAATTCATCATCTCTTCCTACAAAAACGCAGATCAACCTAAACATCATGTTATATGGATCTATCCAGTGGCACCAATTCACGAACATGTAGGAGGGGGGGGGGCAAGGACTTTTTTCCCTTTTTTTTAAATGAAGATAGAAAAAAAAGAAACGACGTTGGGCAAACATTATTAAAACAGGGGGTAGCGGCGAGTTCCCCGCTTGGAGAAATCGTCGACTAATATATCCAAATCCAGTTTCTTAACCTCCTCTTTTTCGACAGCCACTGAGTCTCACTGAGCCACTGATCATGAGGTCACTGAGTCTGTACGTCAGTAAGTCACTGAGTCAATAAGATTCCCAGTGTTGATCGATCGCAGATAATCCTTCACACGCCCTAGTGCCAAGAATCATTCATTGCTGGTAGTGGTCAGAGACAAAGTAGCAACTAGCTGCATCAGTTTTAGCAAGATAGGCAATTGTGAGGTCATATAAAATTTCGATAGCTCGTAAAAGACCAAGTTTTGAAGTGTCACGTTTTGAAAGAAGCAACTTTGCAAGAGAAAGCTGGGATTCTAGGGCATAGTCATCAAGACCGAGAATCCCTTGATAATGACACAATACCCTTTGGACTTTCCAAAAATTCGAGAAAATCAGAACTTGAAGGGCGTGAAGCAGAGGCATATTTCTACTTAGGACCCTGTCTATTTGTTCCTGTAGCTGTAAGTAAAATCCATCTGAGTCACTACTATCTCCATCAGTTAGTTCTATAGGGGGATATACTACTGACAGATACCCTGCACTTTTTAGTCATAAAATGAACAACTAGCATTCTATTATTAATACCTTCCCAACCTAAGCAAGACTTACCAGCTTGTTTCCTACCACTTGAATATGCGTTTCTGAAATTTCTAATTAGTCCAGTTCGAAGCGGAATTTGTCAGCCAAAATGTTAACACGATAGTTATTTTTTAACATTGTAAGACTCCAAGTTGCAATTTTCATATTCTTTAAATCATTGAAATTATTTTGTCTCAGGAAAAGAGGGTTCCCAGAACCAGTGGAGGACGGGGACAAACACATCTTCTAAAGTGTATACAGAAGTGCTTAAAATGGCTTAGAATTGGACAGCAAGAAGCCCCTGAGACCTCCAGTTGAATAAAGGCTTTGGTAATCTTGGTTCGATCTTGGTCACAGCATGGTTTTCAGTACTTGATGATGCTCTTCTATCAACAAAAGTTGAAATCCTGCACAGACAATCTCAAGCCGATTACCTCCGAATCATTATATAGTCATACCTAAAAATATTAGGTTACTACGGGGAGCAGCCCATAGTAGATAAATTAGCTAGGAAAGCTAGGAAAATGTTTTCCAGTCTGAAAACGCCCACCAAAACAATCCAAACCCAGAAGAATTATACAGTAGCCAGAATCCAGTGAAAATGCTGTGTCGTTTACTAGGCTATAATTTCTTCAAGGAGTGCCGCTCCTCAAGATCATTCTGCAGCTTTCACCCTGTTAAGGCGCTGTTAAGGCACCCTGTTAAACCCCTTCGCCCTGTTAAGGCGCTCTAACGGATTCCCTATGCTACCAAAGGATGAAGGGTCAAGTTCCGCTTCCTAGAACTCAACCACTGCAACAGAAATTTCCAGACTTAGCTT